>RJWM01033958.1:0-18361 GCA_004363535.1 Dasyprocta punctata
CCTAAATTTACATTCAATGTCACAACACAAATTGAAAGATAAAAGTATTAAAAATGTCAAAGTGTATCAGGGTGCAGTGGCATTATTCTACAATCCTGGCTGCTGATAGATTGATCTCCTGATCCTCCTTGAGAGGAGGATTGCTTGAACTCAGGAGTTTAAGTCTAAGCCTGGGCAAAAAAAAAAAAAAAAAAAAAAAAAAAAAAAAAAAAAAAAAAAAAAAAACAAAATTTAAAATAGTAGTGGTAGAGCTTTAAACCTCCAGCATGGGCCATTCTAAGCACCTGACCATATGTGACAGCGTTGTGCTCGTAACTCCTGCTCTGGAGGTGAGAAGTGGATAGAGCAAAGAGAAACAGCTAAATGAGAGTGCTATCTCACCTAAAGATGAACTTTGGACTGATCCCGCAGGGAAGCTAAGCACAAGGTCCACAATAGTGCTTGCCCCACCCCAGTGGGGGGGAGCCTGGCCTATTGTACCCCCACTCCACTGTCTGCTCTGCAGCTGGAGTGTAGGGATATCCCATCCTCAGAGAGGTAGCTCCTCATTAGCTAAGGGAAGTTCTCTAGAAAAGGGAGTAGTGGCCAGTTGCAATCAATGCTGGTACAGAAGATGGCATAAGTACCAAAACCCAGAAATGGTTTTCTGAGTAGGGCACCCAAGGCAACTACCAAAGTCTACTTTTTGCATCAGTGTATACCCACTTCTCACATTAAGTTCCCCTATGTATGCACAGCTTCCCCAGGGTGCCTGCTTGGTGAGTTGTGTGAAACGCAAAGAGGAGGATGAGTGAGACAAAGCACAGCCTTCATTTGTTCTTCAGTCGTGACTCATACTTATCTTCCTCTTCCACCACTCTCTTAGGTTTCCCATCCTTCTGGCTAGCTTGCCTTCTGGTCTGGGTGGCTTTTCTTGTAGGACTGAGCCCCTGGTCACCTTGTTACTATCAGATTATAGCTGCTGAATGTGTCTGTTTGTAGCTGTGAGTGTATACATGATTCTTAGAGGAGTGTCTGAGTGCCAAACCTATTCTTCCCTGCTTCTGTTATGTGGTAGCTACCCTGACCCAACCTCATGAACAAGGACATTTATATTTACTACCATGGCAATCATGTGTTTGCTGGTCGCTGATATAAGAGTCCAAAGTGATTAGGAGACAGCTGTAGCATTAAATTTAGTCTGGGCCACTTACTATGTCCCTTGGTGGAAGCATGCACAGTCAACTTTTCATTATTATAGCAAATAATAATGAAACAGGCTACTTTACAATTCAAAGAAGTTTATTTTGAACCATGATTCTAGAAGTATAAGGTCTGGAATCTTCATCTGGGGATAGGTTTGTTGCTGGCAGTCTTTTTTTTTTAAACAATTGATTATCAATTTATTAAAACAGTTGCCATAGGCATCTGCAATGGTGACTTCAGCCTCCACTCCTGGCTCAATACTGATGGAAGTAATCTGCTTACCAATCTCAAATGGACTGTGTAAATCACTGAGTTACTGGTGGATTCTCATCTGGAAATGATCCCATATTGTAGAACCTTCACCACAAGGCATTTTTCTGGTAGTGATTCTCAAGGTCTTATAGTAGGCACGCAAATGGATCCTTTCACTTTGAGATTCTTTTCCTTTGCACCTCTGATAAAGTCAGCACACACATTCTCTGGGGATTTCACGTTGCAGCTTGTGAGGATAATCCTAATTTAGGAAATCACCACCTTGTGTTCCACAGGTGTCTTTCTGGTATATATCTCTTCTCCAAGCCATCAGACTGAAAACCCAGGAGGGGAAAAAAACATCTCAGCATGGACCAACTCCAAAAATGCTAGGCCTACTGTGTAAAGAATGAAATTACATATTCGAGCTTACCAACATGCACAAGCCCACGTTGGGGGAGAATGCCTCTAGGAATCCCAAGGATGATGGATTAAGAGGAATAAAGTATAAATGAAAGAGGTAAAATTTATTGATGTGCAAGAATATACTTCATGATCACAGGATCCTAAGGCAAGGACCCCGGGGCATGGTTCCAATTGTGGCTCTTAGTTGGCGATGAGAGAATGCCAGTTCTCATTTTACAGCATAGTATTTAGTCCATGTCTTTATTTTCTCACTTGTGGCTAGAGGCCTGAGTTGGCAATTAGCCTTTTAAAGTTTCACATGGATATAGAAGGGTGAGAACATTGACTAAATCCTCACTTTCCACGGAAGAATAAAGGCAACAAGCTCAGAGCTGCAGTTTCAACAGCAGAAGAGGTAACCAATTCTTAGGAATAGGCTACTTTTCTATTCTTTTTTGTTGTTTTTTCTCTTCTTTTTTTGTAGTACTGGAGATAGAGCCCAGTGCCTCCCACACACTAGGCAAGCGCTCTACTACTGATCCATAGCCCTGGCTGGTTTTCTTAATGCTTTGTTTCAGGGATGATGAAAGGGAGGAGGAGGAGGATGTAGCTTGTCCTCATTTAGCACTTACTGTTTTCTAGGCAAAAGGTTAAGCATTTGATGTGGTGTCATTTTTGTAATCTTACTAATGCTATGTGGGGAATATTATCTCCATTTTATAGATAAAGAAAATGAGTCACAGAGGAGGAAACTTCCAAGATCATTAGCTGGTAAGAGACTTGCTGATATTAGAGTAGAAGCCTAAGTTCTGGGCCCCAGGTCGTATTTCATGAGCTTCCTGTGAGCCAACACTCCAGGGAAATGAGAGAGAGAGAGAGAGAGAGAGAAAGAGAGAGAGAGAGAGACAGAGAGACTCAGAGAACTTCATAGAGAAATAGTCCTCTGGCACTTTTATAAAATATTGTTTACCTAGTGACCATGATTCTCTTTGAAAGAGAATAATTTTGAAACAATATTTCATATTTCTCTAAGAGTTATTAATTTTGGTGCTGAGGCTTCATCCCAGAACTTTGCACGTGCTAATTATACACTGTCCAACTCAGCACCCTAGCCTCCTAAGAGTTATTTTTAATGAGTAGAGAAGTATTTTTTCTATGGTTAATAAACTAGACCTAAAATTATATAGTGGAAATAGTTCAGTGCAATTATACAGTGGAAATAGTTCAATGTTGAAAAGAGAATCAGTTAGAAAAACGAGAAGATTAGTAATAGTAGTGTCATTTCTGGTTATTTGGGAAGATTATTTTGCTACTTTTACATTTTTTAAAAAAATGATTTTCATTTATGACATCTGTAGTCATGAAGTAAAAATTTAAAGGCAGTTGAAAAACATGATATTCTGTGTTGATAAACAGGAATCTACAACAATTTGGAGAGTAGCCTTTTGTATAAAGAATCTATGCAAATTGGCAGACCAAAACACCTTAGAGGCTTTTCTTATTTGTTACAGATAGAGCCTAGAGCTAGGCTCAGTTCATGAATAAGTGTGGCTTTAAATCAAGATGTTTGCAGCAGGACAGTCACAACAGTCTTAATGACTGCACGACTTCAAACGCAGTGAATTATTTTCATAGTTGTAGTGTGAGTGCAGAGTGGCCCTGCCCTGGGATGCCAGGAGTGGGAAGTCAAGTGCAGGTGATCTACACGAGTGACACATTTCCATGAAGATGAAACGCCAGGGAGAGTGGCCACCTGCTACTCAGTCGCCAGTGTTCTATATGCCCCCAGAATTCTTCTCACACTAGAGATCTTAAACACAAAAAAGCTTTATTACTGGAAATATTAGGTACAGATACCATCATTAAAAGAAAACCATACTGGGATATAGCAGTCAATATGATGAGGTCTTCGCTCACGTAAAGCTTATATTCTAAGCATATACCATTGCTTTAATTGAGTCAGTGGATACTGTTTGTATGAGTATAAATGTCCTTTTATCAGTCAAAAAGTGTGCAATGATTGTTTTCTCTTTTTTATATACACTTCCTAGTTCATGAAGTGCTCTAAATTTTGTCATTTACTTAGTTTTCAAAGTGCATATTGTTGGCCGGGTGTGGTGGCGCACGCCTTTAATCCCAGCACTCGGGAGGCTGAGGTAGGTGGAGCGTTGTGAGTTCGAGGCCGGCTTGGGCTACAATGTGAGTGCAAGGCCGGCCTGAACTACATAGTGCGACCCTGCCTCGAAAAACTAGGGCCGGGAGTTTGGCTCAGTGGTGCAAGTGCCTATCTCACAGGCGTGAATCTGTGAGTTTGATCCCCGGTGCCGCAAAAAAAAAAAAAAAAAAAAAGTGCATATTGCTTTTTAGTCTGTTTTCCTACTGATCTGTCCAGTGCCTAAGTGACTTCCAAATATTCCAAGATCTCAGAGAGTCAATGCCATGGTAGTCCCATGTTCTATCCCTCACCATTCCTTATGTCTTTCGTCTCCAATACGGAAGCTAATACTGTACTACATATCTAGTTGGCCCTAGATTTCCTGGACCCTGAATCTTCCGTTCTATTTTTGTACACTTTGTACTTTCTTCATACCTCTATAGGAGAGCTCATATAACCAAATATGCTGCTTAGTTTCTCTCACGCTCAATTGATTGCTTGGCTTTGGATTAAGGTCTTGCTTGAAAAGAATTTTCCATCAGAAGTTTGAAGTCTTTTGAAATGTCTGATACAATCAATTATGGCTCCCTCTGCTTTGTATGTGAATTTTTTTCCCCTCGAAGTTTTTAAAGGATTTTTCTCTTTATTCCAGTAAAGTGATACCATAAGTCCCCGACTTAGTACATGTGAGTTGTGAACTTTCACAGATATGAACAGATCTCACATTGCAGAGATTTGCAGATGCAAATTGCAGAAGTAGCTCACGTGTCTGCTGGACAGTGCCACAGTGGTGCTGCTGTGTGCATGCTGTACAGCATGGTAGTGTACAGTAGTGCAGTGCTCAGTCGGAGCCCAGGGTGTCTGGAAGCAAGAGGAAGAGCAGAGGTGATGAGGAGGGAACTGCTAGAAAGCACAAAGAAATAACTATAGAAAAGAAGTGAAAATACAGTATAGTAATACTCTCTTTGTTGGATTTGTGAACAAATCTGGCTTATAAACGTTCTCCCAGACTGGACCTCATTCGTAAGTCAGGGATTTACTGTATTTCACATCAATGAGTCTTGGGTCTTAATGGGATTTTTCAATGTAAAAGCTCATATCCCTCAATTTAATTTACAGCAAAAACTCTGTTAACTGACTTCTACTTAATGGCGTTGGTAGATTAATTTACATACCCATTTTCTTTGAAAACTATATTCATGGCTAGTAGGAATTCCCATAATTTCTATTCCCATCAATTGAGTTGTATGTTTACTAATAGTAGTCACTGCATTTGTTATAGTAATCATATCATTCAGTTAAAAATTATATCTACCAGCCGGGCGTGGTGGCGCACGCCTTTAATCCCAGCACTCGGGAGGCTGAGGTAGGTGGAGCGTTGTGAGTTCGAGGCCGGCTTGGGCTACAACGCGAGCGCAAGGCCGGCCTGAGCTACATAGTGCGACCCTGCCTCAAAAAACCAGGGCCGGGAGTTTGGCTCAGTGCCTTAAGCGCCTGCCCTGGCAGGCTCGAGGTTGTGAGTTCAATCCCCGGTGCCGCAAAAAAAAAAAAAAAATTATATCTACCAATGAATATGAGTACAGAAAGATAGTCATTACCACAAAAAGAAAGTTGGAAACTTTGGGGAAAAATTGATAAAGCCAAATTGCTTATGTAAAAAACTGAGACAATAAAGCTGCTAATATAATTTGGCATTCAGACAGCTTTGAAAATGACTTTAAGTTCTTGCTTTTTAAACAAATTTGAAATTGAAAACCTTGTGCTATAGGAAATGCACTGGAAATGACTTAGGGATCCAAATGGAACCACACTCAAGGAAAAAGACTTGATCCTGAATTGAAAGATTGGTGAATAAATATACATTTCCGTGATTAAGGTACAAATAAAATGCTAACATACTAAAGTGGAGAAACTTGGAAGACATCACCTTACCCGAGTGATCAAAGTTGGCATTACCAATACTAGGTCAAACTGACATCCTGTGCCTTCTGAGAAACAGCATGTCACTTCGCTGGTATTCCTGGCAAAAGGCAAAACTGCAGTTTAACTGCAAAGACACATAAGATCAACACAAGTTGAGAGACATTCTACAAAATTATCAGGCTGCACGATTATAAAATATAGTATCTAGGACAAAGAAGGGTTGAATAATGGGAACTCAATAGGTATAGCAACTAAATGTACTATGTAATCCTGTACAGCTTTAAATGACATTTTTGGGATAATAAAGATGTTTTATTTTTTTTTTTTCAGCAATCATTCTTCCCTTCATAAATGGGAATATTTTTTTCTTTTTTATTAGGTTTATTGGTACAATTTAGATATATATAATGGGGCCAGGATTTAGCTCAGTGGCTCAAACCCTTGTCTGGTAAATGTGAGGAAAAAAAAATAGATATACATAATGATCACATTCATTGTAGGGAATTTTTTTTTTCAGTCCCTTCTTTTCCCTTGAACCCCTGTTCCCCTCCTTATTTACAAAGCTTTGTTTCCATTTTATCCTTCTTTTCTCATATTTTTCTTTTTCCTTCCTTCTTCCCCCCCTTCCCTAGTTATTTTTATTTTTTTAAATTTTTATTTTTATTTTTTGCAGCACCGGGGATCAAACTTATAACTTTGCACCTGCCAGACAGGCGCTTAAGTCACCGAGCCAAACTCCTGGCCCTAGTTTTTCGAGACAGGGTTGCACTATGTAGCTCAGGCCAGCCTCGTGCTGGCATTGTAGCCCAAGCCGCCCTCGAACTCATCTATGTCTTTTGCCTGTGCAACCGCTAAGTCTCATATATAGTAGTCAGAATTTTTCCTGGAGTGGTATATGTGCTTAGAGTTTTAAAAGATCCCTTCTCACAGGTCAAAGATATTGGTTTCTATTAACTGTGTAGTTTTACCTTTCATATTTATATATTTAATTTCTCTGTAATTTAGCATTTCACATAAGATGGTGTATGAAAAACTGCTATCCAACTTTTCTTTCTTTCTTTTTTTTTGGTACCGGGGATCAAACTTACAACCTCGCGCTTGCCAGGCAGGTGCTTACGCCACTGAGCTAAGTCCCTGGCCCTATTTTTTGAGACAGGGTCTCACTATGCAGTTCAGACTGGCCTTGAACTCACTTGGTAGCCCAGGCTGGTCTCGAACTCACAACAATCCTCCTGCCTCAGCCTCCCGAGTGCTGGGATTAAAGTTGTGCGCCACCACACCCGGTTGCTGCTATCCAATTTTATTCTCATCATTTGGTAAACAGGTTTTCTCCTAATACAATCTCCAAGAAAAATCTTTCCATTTCATTTGTTATTATATAACAAGTTCCCATGTATACATTGGTCAACTTTTAATTTCTCAATTCTGCTCCATAGGTTTATTTGTTCTATAATACCACCACACTGGATCAACAGTTGTGATTTATTTATTTGTGTATATATATATATATATATTTTTTTTTTGGTACTGAGGATCAAACTCATGACCTTGTGCTTGCCAGGCAGGCACTTATGCTGCTGAGCTAAATCCCTGGTCCTGCGATTTAAATATATGTCTTCATATCTAGTAAGGTGAGCACTCCTTTACTTTCTTTTTTTTTTCTTTCAAAATTTATTTAGCTATTTGTAAACATTAATAGTCATTTATGGAAAATAAATTTACTAAATCTTTAAAAATAATATTATATAGTCTTTCTTTTGAGGAGTAAATATGTTTTTTATTGAAACAAATTAAAGTATATATTGAATTCTGGAATCTTACTTCATATTTACCAAACTGTATTTTGTTTACTACCTATCTATTTATTTTAGATGGGGACTCACTATATTGCCTTGGACTCCTGGGCCCTAGCAATCTACCTGCCTCAGTCACCCAAGTAACTTAGATTATAAGTATGTGCTGTCACTCCTGACAATTCAACTTTTTTTATTCCTTTTTCCCTTTTCTAATTTACATCGAAATGAGTTTTCTTCGATTAATTTGAAGTATATGAATTGTAGTTTTAACAAATCAAGACAAATATTTGTATTTATCTTGTCTAATAAGTTTTAAAATGTACAAGGTTTGATCAAAATATAACGAATGCTTAAATTAAAAAAATTATTGCAGTAAATGACATATTATGGTTAGTCCCTCTCAAAATACTCTCCCTTACTTTGAACATGCTTATCCCATTGTTCTTGCCACTTTCTGAAGCAGTTCTGAAAGTCTTCTCCTATAAAGATCTTTACAAAGTATGATAAAAAATATAGTACAGGACAGTATGCTAGCCTGACAAAAAGGCAGGCTAGTAAAAATATTATAGTATATCCTTATTCACCTTACTCACAAAATCTGTCACTGCAACTTCTGGCTGTTCCTCAAAGTCAAAATGACCATGAAAGGTAAACATTTTGAATTGATTCAGGACATCATGGCAGCCACAATAGTGCAACTAAAAATACCATGAAATCAGCCTTCTAGAACAGTGTTAGAAAGTGGTAAGAATTATGCAATGCGAGACTGAATCAAAAGGAAGCATTTTAGGGGAAGTAATAGCAATGTGTCTTTTATAATAATTTTTAAATTTCAACATATACTGTATTTTTTGATGATTCTGCATTTCCCTATTGGTATGTTACTTCTGAACAAAACAAAAATGTTAGCAAGACTTTACTTCCCAAAGCTACTCTCTCTCTCCCTCTCTTTCTCTCTCTTTCTTGTTCCTACTCTATGCCTATCCGTGGTCTTTAGTTTTCAGTTGTTAGAGATTGTGATATTTAATTTTATGTACCAACTTGTCTAGCCCCAAAATGTCAATGGTGCTGAAGTTGAAAACTCCTGCTATACTGAGAATAAATGAACTATTGCTATATGGAAAAATCTCAGAGCTATAATGCATAATTCTTACCACTATTACCATTTATTTCCTCATAGCTCCACTTTTTGCTGGGATACACTTTCTGCTGAGGTTTGAACATAGTTTGTGTCCCCAAAAGGTCTGCATGATTAAAGGCTTCATTCCTAGTGTGCTACTATGATAGACTCGGTGAAAGATGAAGCCAAACAGGAAGTTTTAAATCAATGAGGACATGAGGCTCGGTAAAGGACAGTGGCAGAAAAAGGTGGGAATGCAGGAGTCACCTTCAGGAACACATTCTCAGGAGAAATATGTATTATTACTATCATTATTATTATTAGTCAATTTGGTTTTTCAGGTAGGTATTCTGTAGTGAACTTCGATTAGTTTTAGTGGAGAAGAAGGGAATAGAGAAGCCAGACTGCATCAAATTGGGAAATAAATGGGAAGTGAGGAAATAGAGGCAAATATAGATCTTTCTCCTCGAATGCTTGGCTGTGAAGAGATTAAAGCAATAGCTGGCAAGGGTGTCAGTTCAGAAGAGTTGCAAATGAGTTGGCTTCTTATGGGGACAGTTAGTTCCCCTCTCCCATCCTATTCCCCTGTCCTCCTCTCCTCCTTCCCCCTCCCCCTTTCCCTCTTCCTTCCTTTTAGTTTACACCTGTAAGTTTAACTTTACATCACTATTTTTTGTTAACACACATTTGTGATACACAATAAATGCACACTGATTGTGGGATATTGGTACATATGCATATTATGTAACTCTAAAAAAATGAGTCTTAGATGATTAAAAAGATCTGGGAAGAGGAGAGGAGAAGAGGATAGAGAGGAAGGATGAATGGAGGAGGGAAGAAGAGAGGGGAGAAGGGAGAGACTACTGGAAACTACTAGAGGAAGGAGGGAATAAATAGCTAATGGCGTCTCTCCCTGGGCAAGGGCAGAGTTGGGCACAGAGCCCAGGTGGGCTTTGGATTCCTCCCCCACAATGCAAGGTGGGGGAAGTGGAGAATGGGTGTCAGTGGTGGAGGTAAACTTGCAATGGGGAAAAATGGAGATGGAGAAGGAATACAATCAGGACTCCTACTGTATTCAGTTTGGTTGAACAGAAACCTCAGTAGGTCTGAAACTAGAATCTTCAGCATTCCCTGCCTCTGATAAGATTCTTCTCACAGAGATCTGTGTAAGAATGAGGTATTCAGAAGAGCTTTGTGAACTACAAGCCCCACAACTCTGACAAGGGAAGGGTGTTCAGTGAAGACATATGATTTGGCTTGGTTATTCATGCACATGATGCCAGGATTCGATGAATCAAACTCAGATCCATTGATGGCCTATGCACAGAGCGATGATGGCACCACACTCCCTTTTTGGAGTAATTTTACTTTAAGTACCAGGAGGCCGTAATGAGGTGTCCCTGGGAGTTCAAGATCAGGGAAACAGAGTGTCCCACCCGCAGTCCAGTGGTAAAGTGAATACAGAGAATACCAACCAAAGGCCACATGGATCCCGGGCTTGTGATCATCATCTTCTGCTTGAATATCCTCCCTGGTCTGCTGTGATAGGATTTTGGGGCTCAGGTGATAATATTGGAGATAATGACTCCATCCAGGTCTCTTCGACTCTGTTTTCAGGTATTGTATATGAGTGTGTATGGGAGGTGGGGTGTGTGTGTGTGTGACTTAGGGGGAGGAATTTATCCAGTATTCTCAGGTATATAAGAAGAAAGAAAGAAGAAAGAAAGTGAGGAAGGTAGGTTTGGGGAGGAAGATAACAATATTCTTAATTTTCTAATGTTCTCCTTATCTTACTCATCAGTACCTACCTAGCTGAGCATATTGGAGATTAAAAGGTGTCAAGAGTCCACTATTTAATAAGAGGAGGTGCTGGACAAGCTATACAGAGTATACTAAGTAGAGATCAAAAATATCTGGTCCAAATACAATTTTGAAGGTATAAGAGGTGTAGTAAGATGACTAAGGGCAGGAACTTCTTTGAGTAGTATTATGTATTTTGTCTCTCTTCCCATGCATATCTTAAGGAAAGTGAGGCACACTTAGAGAATATGACAAGTGTCTCCTGGAATTTAGGGGGTGACCTAGAACAGATGGCTGTACCTGGAAGACAAGAGACTGTCCATAGCCTGAGGACAAGGAACAGGTCAGAGCAGTGAGGATTGCCATGTTGGTGGCTGGGGACAGAGAAAGAGAGAGAGCTGGCAGTTTATCCTCAGTAGGCACAGTGATGGGGCTCCTGGAAATACTCATTCTCTGCATCCTGCTTCAGTGAGCTCCAGCTCAGAATGACTTCAGCATTTCTAACTAGTATCTTCTTCTACTCCTAGAATTCTCCCAGGATGTGGGTGACAGGAAAGAAATGTCTTGCTTAGCTCAGAGCTAAGGCATTTCAGCAGCTTCTCACCTTAGAGTGCTCATGTGGAAATACAGAGATGGTGTTTTTCCAGCCTGGGTTAGGTCTCCATAGACATGGATATTCCAGACTTCTCCTTTTCTTTCCTTCCTTCTCCAAAACTGCTGTCCATCACCAGTTGTGTGGCTTATGTCCATGGTCAGAGAGACAGAGTAACAGAGCAACTGCCTAAGTGGCCCAGTGCCAGATCCTGGAGCCACAAGACCTGCTGCAGTCAAGACCCCTGCCCTAGCTGGGAAAAGGATTAAAGTTATGGGGGAAAAGTCCTCAGTTACCACACTTTGAACAGAATATGTGAAATCCCAGTGTTACCCAGACAGCATATGGCCTCATTTCTTCTCTCTCCCTAGAAGATTTCACAGAGCCCATGGGAACTGCATGAACCAAGCCTAACCAACATCACTAGCCAAGGAAGATACACTCATGTTATTAAGCTTCTTATTGAGAAAGAACTTAGACTTTTGCCAGGCAGACCCGATTGTAAGCCTGGCTTTATCACGCCCAGCCACAGGACTTTGGGTACCTGTGTCACTTATCTGCCCTGAGGCTTACTTTCTTCACCCTTGGTGGTGATTTTATCTATTCTATTCTGTAGTTCTATTCTGTGGCACTGTTGCAGGAAGTAACACATGTCAGTTAAGTGACTTTCTGAAATGAAGAAGTTACAACAACTTGCATTCTTCCTCATCAGCTCTTCCATAGATCTCAGTCTCTAAGAGTGTTCATGGGACAACCACTGCTTGTGTCACTGCTCATTGGGAAGAGAAAGGGGAGGAAGGTTTCTGCCCCATATCCTTGTAATGCTCTCTGATGGCAGAGGGAGTGGGTATGACTCCTTTCTGCTTGCTACGCCAAGGGGTGTGAGGATGCCATGGCTTGAGAACCAGTATGTTTGATTCCAGGTGGAGCTAGGGGCCTGGTCTGATGATGAATGAGAGGTGGATTGAGATGTCCAACGAGGTAGACAAAATTCCACGGTACAAAAGTTCTACCTCCCCTTCTCTAGGGCCTTCCTCAGACCCAACCCCCTGACTCTAGTCTCATACCTTAGATCCTTGCTCTAGAGTTTTCTAAAACACTAGCCTGCTTGTGTCAATCCTATTCTTAAAACTCTGCAGGGATTCCCTGCTGTCTGCGACTCTGTTTTTCAGATAATGGATTATGGTTTATTAGTGAGTTGCGGAATCAGCATTAAATTAAAAAAAATGAACTGAGTATCAGTCTGAATTACATGTAAATATTGTTCTGTGAAACATTTCTGGTTTTTAGAGAAGTTAAGTATATACCCTAAGTGGGAATTTGAGACATCCTACTTGGCATGTTATTTAGTATAGTTTTGACATATATAATTTTAAGTAACTTTGCATTGAAGGACAGCTTATATTCACTAAAGTGCCCAAGCCTTAAATGTACAGCTTGATGCATTTTTATATATGCATATTCTTATTTAACCACCACCCACAGCAAGATACATAACACATCTGGTATCCCAAAGACTCACTCCTGCCTCTTCCCGGTCACACTCTCCTCTTCAGAGAATCTCTACCCTAACTGTTAAAATCATCAATCAGTTTTATTTGTTCTTGAATTCCATATAAATGGAACCAAATAATTTATACTACTGTGGGGTTTGGCTTCTTTAAATCAATATTATGTCCATGAGATATATTCATAATGTTACGTATAGCTGTAATTTGTTTATTTTCATTGTTTTATTCCATTGCATTAATGCACTATAATTTTATTATCCACTTCTCCTGTTGGTGAACATTTGGGTTGTTGCCAGGTCATGTTTTGACCACTATGAACAAGGCTCTTGTAAATATTCTTGCAACTGTCTTTTTGCAGATGTATTTATTCCTCTCTCTCTTCGTGTTTCTCTTTCATTCTTTCTTTTGTTTGGGAATTGAACCCAGGGCCTCACACATGCTAAGCACATGCTCTACCACTGCTAGGCCGATCCACGCTTTTCTTTTGATCATGCTAATAGGAATGACATTTCTGGATTACGGAGTAGATGTATGATACCTTTATGGAAACTGCTAAGCTTTTCAAAGTAGCTTTGTTGAGATTTATACATAGAGATGTCTATGTATATATGAAGTATATATGTATGTACATGTGGCCTAGGTTGCCATGCAAAATAATTTTTTATTGAGGGTTTTAGAAAAAACTTTGAAAGTTATTTACTAGAGGAACAGTTCAAATTCCTTATCACAGTTTAGCATGGTTTACAAGGAAGGTCATAATGTGCTGTTTCTTATTTCTCTGCCAGATCATTTCTCTTCACTTGCCTAAAAAATTGGTTCTTCTTCTTTGTTTGGGAACCCTGACTTGTCCCGGAATATTCATTTCTAATTTTAGTTTTCCCAGGAATCCTCTTTTCTTTTCTCTTTTTGCTTCCCTATGCTCTGTACATCCCTCTGTCCTAGTGTTTAATGCCTTGTGTTCAGTCTCTCGTCCAATTTGTTTACTTATCCATGACTTCCTTGAGGAAAAACTATGATCTGCCTTTGGAGCCTAGTGTGAACATTTGTTCTTTTCCTTCCCACTTCACTTCTTTTTTCTTTTAGTAACAGCTTCTCTGTGTAATCCAGGGAACTACCTTCCTTTTATTCTTAATCCAGGTAGCTGACATATGTGTGATTCCATGCTCTGAGGTCACAGATGTGTTTGTACTCCATCCTATACTTGTGATTGAGGTCTTAGCCTATTCTGAGTCTAATCCCATGTCCTTGACCATACAGCTTAATTGTGTTGGTAGCTGAAAAGGTCTTTAGGGGTTATGTCCATGCCTTCTCTATCTCCCCAACCCAATCTGTAGCCCATTATATATCGGGTATTAAGTGCTTTACATTACTACTTTTCTTCAGCTTTCTCATCAGCTCTATGAAATATCAATACTATTGTCACCTCAGTTTACAGACATAGACTTGGGTTCCATGAAGTTAAACGGTATATAGCCAGTGTATTTGTAGAGCTGGGACTTAGAAAAAAAAGTTCATGGCTGCTTTTATGTAAATGACAAAACATGAAGTTTTCTTTTACTGTCAGCAGATGGATAAAGAAAATAATTTTTAGGGCTGGTGAGATGGCTCAGGGATACAGTGCTTGCCCAGCATGCATGGGGCTCTGGGTTCAATGTCCAGCACCAAAATAATATTATTAATTTTCATGTGTGGGTAGGTTTTCCACAGGTGTTATCAGAGTAGACTGCTTTCTGTGTTCCCTGTGCCTTCTAAAGATACCGTTGTCTTCTGGCTTCCATTTTTCTGACATGTAATAAGTTGTTTCTGTCTATGTAATGTATCTTGTCCTTTGGATATTTTTATAGTATTCTGTTTAGTTATCAGTAATTTGACTGTGATTTGACTAGACATGGTTTTCCTTGTAGTTACAGTGTGTTATGGTTTATACATAGTGTCAGCTTGAGAAGTCTAGAAGCTTAATTAAGTAACTCAGCAGCTCTACATCGTGGGGTGTAGAGCATAAGCAGTTACCTGCTCATTGTGTCAATTTGAGAAGCTCAGAAGTTTAACTGAGAGACTCAGCAGGGAACCAGGGTTCTTACTTTGTAAACATCCTCAGCCTGTGCAAGAGGAGGGCAGGCAGATAGGGTGAGTGCTACCCCCACCCCAGGGGAACAACCTGTTTACTATAAAAGGTGAATGAGGAGGGACTGATTGCTGCTTCTTTGGAGGCGCTCCAGTCTTTGCCTTCAGCTTGAACATCGTCTCCTGGCTTCTGGCACAGACTGTTCAGCTTCGTCCTAGTCTCTTCAGCCTTCGTCATAGACTCTTCAGTCTTAGTTGTAGACTCTTCAGCCTTCAGTCGTAGATTCTTCAGTGTTCTGTCATAGACCCATTGGCCTCCTGATACGGACTTGCATAGGACATTGCAGTAAGCTCCAGCCCTTGGGCTGGACCCTTCACCGTCCAGCTTGCAGACACCCTCTGCAGGCTCCTTTATTCAACTTTGTGGCTGACCATCGTAAGCCTATCTTGTTATTTCTTATACAGTTGTATATTTTGTGTTATATCTCTTTCTCTAGTAAACCCTAACTTTTACACCGTGTTTTAGATTTTCTGAGTTTCTTAAATCTGTGGATTGAATTTGTTTCTGATGCCCATTTTTGAATTGGGTCTTTAAATTGGGAGGGGGGATCTGACTATTTTGAGTACTTTATATATTCTAGATAGTAGTTCTTTGTCTGAGGAACAGCTGGAAAAATTTTTTTTCCCACTGTAGGTTGTCTCTTCACTCTGATGGTGGTTTCTCTTCCTGTGAAAAAGCTTTTTAATAAAATGAGATCCAGGTTGTTGATTCTTTGTAATGTTTCCCTTGCAATCTGAGTTTTGTTCATAAAGTCTGTGCCTATACCTATGTCTTCTAGAGTTTCACCCATTTAATCTTCCATCAGATTACATGTTTCTGTTTTAATATTTAGATCTTTTATCCAGTTTGATTTTAGTTTAGTGCATCCTGAGAGATATGGGTCTAGATTTAAACTTTGGCATGTGGAAAGCCAGTTTTCCAAGCCCTGTTCATTAAAGAGGCTATCTTTGTTCCAGGGAAGGTGCATGACCCTTTTGTCAAAGTTAAGGTGGCTGAGTGTGTTTGGGGTTGTTTTGCATCTTCTATTCTGTTCCATTGGTCCTTGAGTGTGGTGAGTTTTTTTGTTTTTGTCAGTACCATGCTGTTTAAAAAAAAACAATTTCAAGTCAGATTGTGATAGAGGTAAAGATCATCTATTCCAATTTTCTGTAGGTTTTTTTTTATCTTGAAAAAAACTGTGATGCTGGGGATTTAGCTCAGCAGCACAAGTGCCTGCCTGGTAAGTGCGAGGTTGTGAGTTCAATCTCCAGTACAAAAAAAAAAAAAAAAAAATTATGGTGTTGGACTTTATCTGGGTTTATTGAGATGATAGTGTGAGTTTTATCCTTTGTTCTATTAATGTGGTACATTGTGTTTATTGATTAGTGTATGTTGAATCATTCTTACATCCCTGGGATGAATCCTGCTTGGGTGTGGTGTATAATCTTGATGATTTGCTGCATTCTGTTTGTCAGTATCTTACTGAGAAGTTTTGCATCTGTGTTCTTTAAGGAGATTGGCCTATAGTTTTCTTTTTCTTTTCTTTTTTTTTTTTTGTGGCACCGGGGATCAAATGCACAACCTCGCGCCTACCAGGCAGGCACTTAAGCCGCTGAGCCAAACTCTTGGCCCTAGATTTTTGAGACAGGGTCGCACTATGTAGTTCAGGCCGGCCTTGTGCTCATGTTGAACTCACAACGCTCCACCTACCTCGGCCTCCTGAGTGCTGGGATTAAAGGTTTGCACCACCACGCCCGGCTTATAGTTTTCTTCTTTATTTGTATCCTTCTCTGGTTTTGGTATCAATTTTAATGCTTGCTTCTAAAAATGCGTTTGGGAGCATTGCTTCCTTTTCAGTTTCATTAGAGAGTTTAAGGAGTTGTGGCATTAGCTCTTCTCTAGATTTCTTGTACAATTCTATCAGGACCTGGACTTTCTTTGTTGGTAGTTGTTTTAAAATTACTTCTTCAATTTCCTTGACTGATATTGGGTTATTTAGATTTTTTTTTTTTCAGTACTTGGATCAAACTCACAACCTTGCAACTTCTAGGCAGGCGCTTAAGCCACTGAGCTAAATCCCCGGCCCTTACTTAGAATTTTTGTATCTTCTCGATTTCGCTTTGGTAATTCATATGTGTCTATGAATCTGTCAATTTCTTCTGAATTTTCCATATTATTATAGTACAGGTTCTCAAAATAGGTATTGATAATCTTCTGGATTTCTGCAGGATCTGTTCTGATTTCACTCTTTTTATTCTTAATTGCATGGATTTGTGTCATTTCTTTCTTTTGATAAGTTTGGCTAAGGTTTTGTCTATTTTATTTAATCTTTCAAGGAACCAACTCCTTGATTTATTGATCATTTGTATTGTTTTCTTAGTCTCTGTTGCATTAAGTTCTTCTGTGATTGTTTTATAATTTTCTTCCTTGTGAGAGCTTTGTGTTTAACTTGGTCTTCTTTTTCTAGAACCTTGATGTTCAACATTACATAATTTATTTGATCTCACTCTGTTTTTCTTTCCTTTCATTCATTTTTTTTTTTTTTTGGTACCAGAGATTGAACTCAAAACCTTGCGCCTGCCAGGCAGGCACTTACGCCACTGAGCTAAATCCCCGGTCCCTCACTCTGTTTTTCTAATGTGAGGAATTCACCACTATACATTTCCCTCATAAGACTACTCTCATTGCATTCTATTAGTTCCAGTATGTCATATTGGCATTGTCATTTAATTATAGGAACTGTTTAATTTCTTCTTTAATTTCGTCTGTGATCCATTGGTTATTCAGGAGGGTATTATTGAATTTCATGTTTTTATTCAGTTTTTGTGCTTTCTTTTGCCATTGATTTTCAACTTCATTGCATTATGATCTGATAGTATGCCTGGGATAATTTCAGTTCCTTTGCGTTTATTTAAGCATGTTCTATGGGCCAGTCAGTATGTGCTCTATTTTTGAGAAAGTCCTGAGTGCAGCTGAGAAGAATGTGTATTCTGTTATTGTCTGGTGGAACACTTTGCAAATATCTACCAAGTCCATTTGTTTAAAGGTTTGGATCAGCTCTAATATTTCATTATTGATTTTTTTGGTATAGTTGATCTATTTGTGACAGTGGAGTATTGATGATACATTACAATTGTATTAATGCTTGTCTGATAACATATATATACATATGTAGTGGCCATCTTTGTCTCTTCTGATCAGTCTTTGTTTGAAATCCACTTTGTCTGCAAATAGAGTAGCTATGCCTGATTTTCTTTGGGCTTAGTATTGCTTAAAGTTTTGTTTTCTATCCTTTGACTTTTTTTTTTTTTTTTGCGGCACCGGGGATTGAACTCACAACCTCGCGCCTGCCAGGGCAGGCACTTAAGGCACTGAGCCAAACTCCCAGCCCTGGTTTTTTGAGGCAGGGTCGCACTATGTAGCTCAGGCCGGCCTTGCACTCGCGTTGTAGCCCAAGCCGGCCTCGAACTCACAACGCTCCGCCTACCTCAGCCTCCCGAGTGCTGGGATTAAAGGCG
>RJWM01033959.1:0-20108 GCA_004363535.1 Dasyprocta punctata
CCCCCCTATTGCCAGTTTTTACCTGCGTCTGCCTTTGTTTGGAAGACTCAAGGCCTTCGCTGCACGTGCACGTGCAGTTCTAGGAAAACCTTTGGACTGATGCTGCCCCTCTAGAACTTTCCCAGGACTTTTCCTTGAAGGTTTTTGAGTGACAGTGAAGAGGCCAGCCTGAGTGGCCATGCTTGGAAGTCATGTGTGGCCCTAATGTGCTTTGCCAAGCTGGGGCCATGCTGGGGGCCAGAGCCAGCCTTGTCTAGCAGAGCAGAACAGCACGGAAGAATGTGCCATAGCTGACTGCTCACCTTTCACCAGAGACCCCACCTGCTGCGTCTCCTAGAAGCCTTGGAGCAGGGCCCGGGTGTCTTGCAGCCTCCTACTGTCTCCCTGGGGAGGGACACTGGCTGTGTTCCTGGAGCCTCTGCCTGGTTTCACGCCGAGCTAGGCTGTCATTTCTGCAGGTCACCTTTCCTCGGAGGATTTCCAGCAGAGTTGTTTACTGCTAGCCACGATGGGTGACTGGTGACAGAATTTTAATAGAAGGCAGAAGTTGCTCCCATGAGGCTGTGAATTATGCAATTCCAGCAGGGGAGACTGGAGCCTATGAGTAATTTTAGAGTTGGCATTGATGGTGTGTGTAGTTAGTAGTTACTGTAGCTTACCGCTGGCTGGAATCACGTCATTTGGTTACGGCAGTGATCAAAGTTTACATGTGTGACGTAACTTCAGGAATCTTAAGTGGGCCATTCTGTGTAGTTTTCCTGGTAGTAAGGATAAGCCCCTTGGCGTTGGACCTGGAGTGGAGTCCCCACTTCATGGTTCTCTGGCTGTCACCTTGAGCAGGCTTTGCATATCAGTGTCGGGTTTTTGCGTGGTATTGGGGACAGTGCGGTGCTCATTTCCTAGAGTTGCAGTGGGAATTAAATGAGTAGATAACAGGTCAAATACATTAGTAAGTCCATGCCTGTAATCCCAGCACTCGGGAGTCTGAGGCAGGAGGATCGTTGCAAGTTCGAGACCAGCCTGGGCTACAGAGTGAACTCAAGGCCAGCCTGAACTGCATAGCAAGACCCTGTCTCAAAAAGACAAAATAAATAAGTAAATAAATAAAATAATAATATAAGGCAAGTAGTTTGTGAAAGAAATATTCTGTATTTCCATTGTAAAAAGCACAAAAATGAATCTGTGCCATATGTACATATATACTTAAGTGTCCGTCTCTCAGTCTCTGCCAGTCCTCTTGTCTCTTTATCTGTTGAGACACCTCTGCCAGCACCACATTTATTTATATAACTCGGCTGCCGTAAAGACGCATTTTCTCAGAAGCCCATCATCACATAGCAAGGTTTATTGTTTGGTTTATATGACGGAGCCAGTTTCCACATCTCTGTTTCCGGGGGCACGTTTTGAATTCTGGCAGTGTACTCTGTCTCATACCAACCTTTGTCCTGCTTTCCTAGCCAGCCGCCTGGCTCAACTGGGGGACCTACAAGTAGGGCAGGAGGCTGCTGTGAGAGCACCAGGACTTTTGGAGGGACGCCTGTGTGTGGCAACGTGACAACTTGTCTGGTGATAGGACTTGTGGGCCACCAGCCTCCAAGGTGAAAAGATTTCGGTGCAAAGCAATTGATTATAGAGAAAGGGAGCTAAGTGCACCCTTTCCAATAACAAAGTACAGAGCAATTTATTGACCAAGAATTTGGGGAAGCTTTGAGTAAAGTTACTAAAGCAAAGCAATTTTAACTTGGTGTGATGGAGCACGCCTGTAAACTCAGCACTTGAAAGACTGAGACAGGAGGATCGCTGCGAGTTTGAGGCCAGCCTGGGCTACAAAATGAGTTCAAGGCCAGCCTGAACCATATAGTCAAATCCTGCCTCAAAAAAGACAAAAAAAAAAAAAAAAAGCAAAACAATTTTACTAAAATCTAATGAGATACAGTCTGTGAAGTCCTCATTACTTGGTTTTCGTAATTAAGCAAGGATCCATGTTCTTGAGAAGTTTCTATTTTATTTTATTATTTTGAGACAGGGTGTGACTATGTAGTCAAGGCTGGCCTGAAACTCACTATGTAGCCTAGGCTGGCCTCGAACTCGTGGCAATCCTCATGCCTCAGCCTCCCAAGGGCTGGGGTTACAGGTGTGCGCCACCACATCTGGCACTTGCAGTTTATTTTGGGAGATTGCATAACTTAGAAGTGAATCTTGGCCAGGAAGGCCGTGTAAGATTGCTAAGTGTGCCTTGGAGATTCCAGTGCTTTGGGAATGTGGATTTGGGAATTCAGGGGCTAACCAGAGCAGGTTCCTGAGAGAGGGGAGCTTTTAGCTAAGAGTGAGGCAACAAGAGACAGAAAGCAGCAGGCAGCCCAATGGTGGTCCGAGGCCTGTAGGCCTGGCCAAAGTGGGGTACTGGGAGAGCTGACTGGAAACCTGCAGGGAACACTGTGGAAAGTGTGAACCATACACCAGGGGTGGGCATTTTTAAAATTGCAAGAAATAGGTTGTATTTCTTGGCGTGGGCGTCTTAGTCTGTACCGTGGCAGTGTTCCCAGAGTAGATTAGCATAAGGCGCTTAGCACGGTGAGTTCCTGTCCTGCAGCAGTGTTGTTGTAACTCAGGAAGGAGCACCTCTGCTCAGCCGGGAGGCGGTTGGTTACCTGGGGTAGGTTCCAGGCAGGGAGTTTCGCACAGGCTTTCCTGCCAGGTAGCACTCTGGGGGGGTGATCGCCACACTCAGGACTGGCATCTGTTCCGGGCAGAGGTGAGAGCTGGGCCCAGACTTCAGAAATGGCTCGGTACCATCCGTGAAAATGAATGTGTCTACAGCTCCACAATGATGCTGGACCAGGGGGACAGAGGGTTTTCTACCTCTGGAGAGCTGGATGCTTTTCTGGACATCTCCCAAACAGCTGGCAGGTCAAAGCTCCTTCTGGATTTGCCCTAAGCCAGCCTGACGGCACAGGGCGAGAAGTGCAGCGTCGGGAAGTGTCCTTGAGTGGTCACCCCTGTGCCACCTGGCTAGACCTGCTTTCAGAGAGGAGCTGCCAGCCTGTTTGCAAAAAGGGTGTGTGCGCTATTACTCCACTCCTCCTCTGGTTTGGAATTCTAGTTCAAAGACTAAAATAATTCTGGAGTAGTTGCTCAATAAGTGAGGGAGTGGGTGAATGACCCAGGGAAGGTTAAGCCATTGTCTCACCTATCTATATATAGTTTGCAGCTTTTCCTTCCTTCTTTCTTTTCTGCTTTCCTTTGGAGTATCTGTTTTCCTGCACCCAGCCTTGAACAGGTGCCTTACTTTTGGATCCTTGCAGTCATGCTGTGTAGACCTTGTCCCCAGGGACACTGCTGCTCTTCACCCCTTGCTGCACTGTGTGTCAGAGCCAGAGGGGCTGCAAATAGGCCACCCACTCGGGTGACACAGACTAGCGGAGCTTAGCAGGGCTCTTGGGAAATCTCAGCGGTGGAGAGTCGGGGGGAGGCAGGTGATGAGGGCCCGGCTGTGCCCAGCCGGGATGAGTGTGGGGCGTAGCAACCCCCGCATACAGTGCCTTCGCCTGAATTCCGCACAGATTAGGGGAGGCGAGTCAGGGCAGGTCTAGTCCTTTCATGTCCCAGCAAGGCAGGCAGCGGCCTTGGGCCAAGTAGGAGAAAAGGTGGGGTGGGGGGAGGACATGGTCATGTGGGACGGTGGGAGATTAATTTTCAGTCCATGGAGGTTTGGAGTAGTGAAGATGAGGGTCACACGCACAGGTGGAAGTTAGGACTCCCGCCAGTGCAGAAGCTGGGTGCCAGGGCAGGGGGCCACAGATGAATCGGAAGGCTGCATTTGTGCAGCTGGTGACTTTCGGAAGAAGCAGGAATAGGCAATGGAGCTGGTCCACGGAAACCAGCAGTTTAGTGGGCACCTGAGGGGGTTTTGGCGGAAGCTTCTGTTGGTGGCTCCTTGCTGTAGCTTGGTGAAGTGTGGCAGGATAAGGAAGAGGTGCCTGGTAGAGGTAGGTAGCCCGCATTGGGCACAAGGCTTCATTTCACAGGGAACCAGGCATGCACTGGACTGTCCCAGCATGGGGTCTTAGGGGGACCATGGCCCTGTAAACATGCAGGGGTGTCTCCAGGACCAGAAGCAAGCTGTGGTGGCATTTGTAGGTCTCACACATGCAAGCGGCCATGCACTCATACCCATAGGGTAGCAGGCAGCCCAGGGTTACCTGAACGTGGATGGAAAAGACAAATCCCACGTTTTTGAGGAAAGTATGGAGTGACCAGGTCTAATGTTTCATTTTTCTGTAAAAGGAGTTGATGCCTTTGAATTTCAAAGTATGGTGGCACATGCCTGTAATCCTGCCTCTCTGGGAGGCTGAGGCAGGAAGAGCACCATGAGTTTGAAGCCAGCCTGAACTACATAGTGAAAGCTTGTTGCCCCTCCCCCCACAAAATAAGACAAACAAATAAATGGAGTCAGTGTATCCCCCGACACAAGTCTTGAAGAACATTCATTCCGTTTACTGAAGGAGGGGTTAAAACAGGTGCTCCTTGCTGTGAGCTCTTACATGTTTGCAGTGTCTCTTGTGGGCAGCTCTTCTGCTGTTAATGACTTGCTGCCTTCCTTCTATTGGATACCCTCACCCTCCCCTTCCTCCCCGCGCACACTGAGTTCCGCATCCCAGCTTGTCTGCCCTGTCCCCTCACAGCTGCCTCCTCCATGCACGGTGTGGTCCGCGTGCACATAGGGGTGGCTCCAAGGTGGCCCCCGGCCTTCCCGCCTCCAGCCTGGGCTCTTAAGTCAGCGACCTGGAGCTGCTGATCTGTTTGCTTGGAGGATCTGATTTGTTTTGGGGCTGTTGATCCTTCTGCTTTGAGGACAAGATTACCCTGGGGCACAGGTTGGCTTTCTCTTGGCAGAGATGCCCCAAAACTGGGAGCAGGGCGACTGTCATTCTTACAGTTGGTGTTCAGATGCCGGTCTGGGAGCCCTCAGCCCTTCCAGGCTTGGAAAGCAAGAGACGTGGCTGGCTTTATGTCACTAGCTTTCCTGCATTTGAGGAAATCCTTTAGCTTTAGCAACACTGGCAAAACCCTGGCACAGGGTCAGGAAGGAGGGAAGGGCTTGCCCTCCCGCCCCACCCCACCTTGAGGGTCGCTTTGACTCTGCAGAGCCATGGTGGCTGTGTCATCAGTCACTGTGGCTGCTGTTCTGGGTGACCTGAGGTGGCAGAGGCTGCTGAGCTGCACCCACACCCATCGGGGTGAAAGGTCGGAAGGAGTTACAGGTGGCAGGTGGAAGTCCCACCGGGTAAGGGGTGTGGCCTCCTGGCGGGGACCAATGTAGAGCCTTGTTTTTTCCTTTTTTGTTGTTCTTATAGTGGATGTCATTGAGTGGGGTCCAGTGGCTGGTGACTGGTTAGGCGATTCCATGCTGTGGGCCGTGTGGATTCCATGCAGTGTGTGTGGTGGGGGGGGGGAGCTTGGGTGTAGACAAATGCCTCCCCTCCACTCACCCTGGTCCCCTTGATTTTATTTTACTTGTCTGTCTGGCTGTGTCTCTCGGCTCCCTGGAACGGCCCCTGCAGAGCGGTGGATAGGCAGATGTGTGCGCTTGCCTTGGGGATGCAGGCATCCAGGACCACTTAGAGCCAGCCTGGGGGCTCAGCTCTGAAAAGCCTTCTGTCTGTGGTCATTCCACCCTGAGTGTGCCCCAAAAAGCCTTTTCTGCACGTGAGGGATCTAGCGCCTCCGATGGCAGACAGATGCAGAAGCATCCTTAGGCACATGCTGCGGCATGAGGGGAGGGAGACCTGCAGAGTGAATCCCCATGTGGCCATTGGGTCATCCCAGCATCACAGTTCTTACAGAACCTCTGTGCCACCCTCCTCACATCAGATCCCAGGCACAGTAAAATTGCACTGTAAATATCTTACAAAGTATTACTGAAGAGTAAGAGACCTTTAAAAAAAAAAAAACAGTATCATATGATACCTAAAAAAAATACTAAAAATACTTAACTTATTTCTTTGTTGGTATGAGGTCATGATTGTTTTGAATGAATCCTTCGTGTGAACAGAGCTCTGTGTTCAACTTAGGAAGAGGAGCAGCTTAGCCATCCTGCCCCAAAGCTTTCAGTGGAAAGACTATTCATTGTAAGGCCAGTTAGAATGCTTTGTAATCATCGTAAAACTGTCAAAATAAGGAAACACAATGGGCGTGGTGGTGTGTACCTGTAATCCAAGCACTCTGAGAGGCTGAGGCAGGAGGATTTTAAATTCAAGGCCGGTCTGGGAAGTTTAGCAAGACCCTGTCTCAAAATAAAAACGTCTGAGGATGTACCTTAGTGGTGGAAGTCTTATCCTGCACATACAAGGCCCTGGGTTCAATCCCCAGCAATTCAAAAAACAAACAAACAAACAACTCTTCCTAAAGTTTAAGTAGTTCTGACAAACACATTGTACCCCTGGAAAGGACACGTAAGTATTCTCTACCTACAACTCCTGGCGACATTTAACCTCACATGTGGGAGTCCAGACTTGACTCCTAGCCACACTCACACTCTTTCCCCATCAATCAGCAAACGACTCCGCCAAACAGATGGCTCCAAACAGGAAATGGCACCAACCGATGGTTCCAACCAGGGACCCTAGAATCCATTTCCTTGGCTTGCCCAGCCCGGGTGCCTCTGAAACGCCTGTGCCGGGGGAGGGAGGGACTGAAGCCACTTTGGCTTTGGGTGTCGCCTGTCAGGAGGAGCACCTGTTCCCCTGTGCAATTTTTTTTTTTTTTTTTTTGCGGCACCGGGGATTGAACTCACAACCTCGCACCTGCTAGGGCAGGCGCTTAAGGCACTGAGCCAAACTGCCGGCCCTGGTTTTGTGAGGCAGGGTCGCACTATGTAGCTCAGGCCGGCCTTGCGCTCGCGTTGTAGCCCAAGCCGGCCTCGAACCCACAACGCTCCGCCTACCTCAGCCTCCCGAGTGCTGGGATTAAAGGCGTGCGCCACCACACCCGGCTTCCCCTGTGCAATTTACTGGCTGTCTCTGGTGCAATGCAGAAGCCGGGGGAGGTTTCCCAGGTCTGCCCACAACGCAGCACGAGAGACACAGGCATTTGGCATCGGCGCCGAGTCCCCACATGAAGGTGCGGGTGCGCAGGGTTTCTTCTGCACCGCCCTCTGATGAGTGGTGGTGAGAAAGGGAATTCCCTCTGCTGCGATCTCTGCAGCCGGCAGCTCCCTGTACCTGCTGGGCGGGCTTGGGGTGGTGGCGGGGGTGTGGTTTGGGGGGATGGTCGGGGCACAAGGGTCTGGGGGCACTGGGCTTCCATGGGCTTGGCCTCTGCAACCATCCCAGGGCTTTAAAGAGAGGCTGAAGTGGTCTGTGTACACAGGACAGGAAAGAAGTATGAAGTGAGGGGACAAAATTCCATCTGTTAATAAAAATATAAAATCCGTTCACCGAGGAGGAACGGCATCTATACAGCAGGATCTACAACGCTAGGAGGGATTGCCCTGGGAAAGTGACCCACTCATTGCGTTCTGTTTTCCCATCTTCTAGGTGACCGCTCGAGATGGCAGAAGCTCACCAAGCTGTGGCCTTTCAGTTCACCGTCACTCCGGATGGGATCGACCTCCAACTGAGCCATGAAGCCCTTAAACAGATCTGTCTCTCGGGCCTTCATTCCTGGAAAAAGAAGTTCATCCGATTCAAGGTTCTCCGATATTTGTCTTAATCTCTGCAGTGTTCACTTGGATGTCTAAGAAGGGCTCTCTCGATGCCATTGAGGAGTTAGTGTTTTCGATTAGAAACAGCATGGAGTTTGTTTCCATGGTCCCAAAGGCTCTTGGGCACCTTCAGACACACACTGGCTATTAAGTTCTGGTGAATTCCGAAAGGCAGGGAGAGCGCATTGACTCAGCGTGGAAGCTGTTGCTCTAGGGCAGGTGACCTAGTTAGCGGAGGGGGTGTCATCAAAAGTAGAATGCATATCCATTCCGCACTGTGTCCAAAAAGATTGTCTCTAAGCCTCAGTGGATGTGTCTAATAACCACCTTCCTAGGGCTGAGGGTGTAGCCCAGCCATAGATTGAAGATTGAGCCTGGGGCGTGATGAGCTCTACACCCTCTGGCCCAATTTTAGTTTCTTCAAAAAAATACCCCAGCAGGAATAAATGGATGCTTGAAAATATTCAGACCAGTTTATTGAGACAGGAGGCACCTGCCCCAGCCCTCTGTGACCCACTGTCACTATGGAAAGTGGGGGTGGCAGCCGGGCGTGGTGGCGCACGCCTTTAATCCCAGCACTTGGGAGGCTGAGGTAGGAGGAGCGTTGTGAGTTCGAGGCAGGCTTGGGTTACAGCATGAACACAAGGCCAGCCTGAGCTACACAGTGCGACCTTGCCTCGAAAAAAAACAAAAAACAAAAAACAAAAACCAGGGCCAGGAGTTTGGCTCAGTGACTTAAGCGTCTGTCTGACAGGTGCGAGATTGTGAGTTCAATCCTTGGTGCTGTAAGAAAAAAAAAAAAAAAGAAAGTGGGGGTGGCACAGGAAAGCTGTTGGAAAGGCCCCTGGGCTAGAGGAGGTGGCAACAGATGAGTCCTCAGAGTCAGCTTCCTGCTCAGGTGTCCAGGGGCTCAGCTGGTGGCTTCCCAGGCCCAGATGACCAGCTGCTGTTAGGTTCATCACGGGGAAAAGCAGGGCGCCCCCTACAGGATGGAAACTGTTCAACCCACTGGAGTCTTGGCTGAGAGCTGGCAAGGCTCATAGAATAAGCAATATATGGTCACACCTCATTCAGGGATAGTGCTATGGCCAGTAGGCGGAGGGGCCTCCAGGCTGCCAGAGCTGCTGTTGGCCACAGGCTTTGGTGTGGATTTGTGGCTGGGGAGACTTGGCGACTAAGGACACATTTTCTTTATTTTTAAAATTTAATTTCAATAAACTGATTTATTATTAAAAACAGTTTTATTTCAGAGTATATTTAGAGATTTGGAAAGTTCATAGGACCGAAAGTGGTGGGGGGAATGCCGCCTAAGAGAATTCTGGCAAAGCTTCTGTGGCTTTATTGTCCGTTCTTGGTCATATCAGTCCTGGGGTGACAGGTGTGTGCCACCAGACTCTTCAGACTAGTGTCTTACCAACAGGCTTTAGTGAGGAACTGTTCAACACCTGCCAGGGGTCCCTAATGTTTCCCTCCTGGCTTTAACAGTGACCCACATGTTGCCAGTTTTGTTTCGTATACTGCTACTCCTTTTTTTTCTCCCCCTGGAGTGTTTCCCAGCAAATTCTCACATGGACCGTGGAACCTCCAAAGCATCCTGACTCAGGGACTGTGCAGGGCCAATGGTGTAGCCCGGTCGTGGGTGTCCTGGGCAGTACAGGTTTCGGGGAGGACTTCTGGTGGCCCAGGGATGCCCTTCATCAGCAGCTGTCAGGGGCTAGTCTAGATGGAGCCCCGGAGTCTGTAGAGGAAACTGGTACCTGGGTGATCCTCACATGCCAGGGGCAGACTCTACATGGTAGAGACCCAGCTGGTGGGGGTGGTGCGGTCCTAATCACCTGCCCACACCTTTGCTCCACCGCCTCGTATCAGCCTTGGGCAGTGCATGGCTCACAGTCCACGTGTCTTTGTCTAGAATGGCATCATCACCGGTGTGTTCCCGGCCAGTCCTTCCAGCTGGTTCATCGTGGTGGTGGGTGTGATGTCGTCCATGTACACCAAGGTGGACCCTTCCTTGGGGATGATCGCAAGGATCAGCCGGGCCCTTGACAGCACGTGAGTAGTCCTGTCCGTCACCTCCAGCTGTCCAGGCGCTTGCTGATTTTCCAACTCCCGGTGTTTGTCTCTTCAAGTACTGTGACTGTCACCGTTCTTAGGTTTACTTGGAAGCTTTTGCTGTCTTTCTCATGCTGGCTTTCCTCCCATTCCGAGGCTGCTGCCAGGGTCCCCTGCGAGTTTGTAAGCCAGATGAGAAGGGTAAGGACCTGGGGCACCCACCTGAAGGTGTCCCTGTGCCCGCAGCCCAGCAGTGGCAGTGCATGGAGCTCACAGTAGCATGCAGGGAATTTCTCCAGGAGACTGGTTACCAGTGTAATTGCTTCTTTACACTGGAGTCGGTCCATCCCAGAGTTCTGGACCCCCTGAACTGACTGCTAGGGATGAGAGGTCTGGGGTCATGTTCACTCTTCAGAGTGGCTTGGACCCCCGGGGAGGCCCCTAGCACTCCTGTGCCTGCAGTTTTAGGTTTTTCCACACCCAGTACTGCAAAAAAGAAAGAAAGAAAGAAGCAAGTGAGCAAAGAAAAAAAGACTGGCAGCCAGGCACGGTGGTACACGCCTGTAATCTCAGCACTCAGGAGGCTGAGGCAGGAGGATCGTTGTGAGTTCGAGACCAGCTTGGGCTACAAAGTGAGCTCAAGGCCAGCCTGAACTGCATAGTGAGACCCTGTCTCAAAAAGACAAAAAAGAAAACAAAACGAAACAAA
Source organism: Dasyprocta punctata (assembly GCA_004363535.1). NCBI lineage: Eukaryota > Metazoa > Chordata > Mammalia > Rodentia > Dasyproctidae > Dasyprocta > Dasyprocta punctata. The sequence continues at coordinate 10,467 of RJWM01033959.1, forward strand.
AACTGGCAAAAAGTGTGGTGCAGAGTCTGTGCACTGATAGCTAATGATTATGTTTGACTCCGATGACTCAAATGATGAAGCAGATTTAACAGAATAGAATGGATATTCAACTAAGAGGGGTGGTCCTGACTCCTGGACTTTTTCAGGGATTTGGGGGACCTTCCATGCCCTGGCCCTTAAGCAGGACATTCCCATTGCTGGGCTGGGGAGAGGCCAGCCCAGCGGTGCTGACCCTGGCTTTATAAGCACTTACAGGAGATGGAATAAAAATTGCCATCATCTTGGTGGAACCATGCCTGGCCTGGATGCCTGCCAGTTTTCTTGCCTGCCTGGGAATGGGGACGGTGTGGCAGGCACTGCTGTCATTTCTGTCAGTGCAGCTGGCAGGCCTGGTCACTTGGCCCGGGCTGTCTTCTTTGTGCCTTAGGTCTTGAGAGCTTTCGGCTGTTCCCTGGGGTAGTTTGCCCCTGTACTTTATTTTATTTTTTGAGCCAGGGTCTCGCTATGCCATTCAGGCTGATCTGGAGCTCATTTTGTGTGGACCACGCTGGTCTCAAACTTGGAGTGATCCTCCTGCCTCGGCCTCCCAAGTACTGGGATTACAGGCATGTACCACCATACCTGGTTTTCCCCTGTACATTATACTTTGCTTTTTTTGTGTGTGTGTGATAACTGGGCTAGAACCAGGCACCTTGCCCTAAACTATATTCTCGTATTCTTTTTCAGAAATTTTTATTTTCACACAGAGTCTTGCTAAATTTCCCAGGCTGCGCCTGAATTTTTGATCCTTTTGCCTCAGCCTTCTGGAATTATAGGTGTGCACCACTGTGCCCAGCCACTCCTTGCATGTTGAGTGGGGTTTGTGTCCTTTTTGCTTTGGGGCCAGCCTAAACTTCAAAAATTTCGTTTCAAGGCAGAATCTTGTAAAGTTCTCTGGGCAAGCCTCAAATTCCTTCTTCAGCCTCCTGAATTTAAATGCAGACTTGTAATTCACTCTCTAACCTCGGCTGTTGCTCCAAACTGGCTTCTCTTCAGACACGTGGGCTATTTAAAGCCTTTCGTAATCTGGATCTTTATAAGATTTGTTTCCTTGTCGCTCTGAACCTATTTTAGTAAACCAGGCCATCTGGGGTTCATATTTAGAAAGGTCAGGTTAGGGTTCAGTGTCTTCCAGCCTCGAGGGCCTCTGGTACTGTCTCCTGGGGAGGAAGGTGCTCCAGTATCCTGGGCTGCTGGGTTGTAGGGGGTTTAGTTTTGTTTTTTTCAGTACTGGACATAGAACCCAGGGCCTCATGCACATGAGACAAGTGCTGTCACACTGAGCTACCCCTAGTCCTAGGTCACTGCTGTCAGAGTGGCCCTTTGAGGGTCACTTTCTGCTTCGGGCTATCCCTGAAGCCTCCTAAAGAGCGTGTTATTGTTTTTGTTCTGTTTGGAGACAGGGTCTCACTATGTAGCCCGGGCTGGCCTTGAACCACTATCTGCCTGCCTCAGCCTCCTGAGTGCTGGGATTATAGGCATGCACCCCCACATCCAGTGGGAACATGTTCTTTTTAAGAGAGCTGTTAGCTGACTAGGTGCTTTTGTGTATGTATAAAAACCTTATAGCTGGGCATGGTGGCACACGCCTGTAATCCCAGCACTCTGGAGACTGAGGCAGATGGATCATAGTGAGTTCGAGGCCAGCCTGGATTACATAGTGAACTCAAATCCAGCCTGAACTACACAGTGAGAACTTGTCTCAATAAATAAATAAATAAATAAAGCTCCAAGTGTGTCATTTATTTGTCCGATTTTTGTGAATTAGATTGTACTGTAGTGTTAGAGTACTTAGAAATCTAAAAATGTAGATTATCCTAAAGATAACTTCTTCAGTCCCTAAATCCAAGTTTGCTTGCAGGTTAGATTATCAGGAGAGAGCACATTGGTTTAGAGGCTACAGTTGAGCGCTAGAGTTAACAGGTTATAGAAAAACACCAGTTTTGAAGCTCAAGTAGTTTTCCTTAAATATAATTTGTTTCCATGTCAGTTAAGTATCATGGGTTGTTAAATGGACGGTTTCTAAAACTGTGTTCGGTTATGTTTGTTGTGTTAACCATTTGAAGGACACTAAAATAGTTTCTAACTTTTAAATATTTTGCAGTTTCCAAAAGAGCTGAAAACAAAAACCAAAAAATGAGTGCATCTTGCCTCATTTTATTCTTTCATAATCTATCATAAGCTATGATCATGTTTTTATTTGTCTTAAACCTCGTGGTCATATAATTTACAGATTTATACAGGTGACTTATCTCCTTGACTTTAACCCTTATAATGAGTCAGTACTGTCTCATTTTTACATATTCATTTTTTACCATGAAATATCCTACTTCCATATCACAGAGCATTTCTAATAAGGTAGCTCAGGTTGGCCTTGAACTCATGATCCTCCTGCTTGGCCTCCTGAGTTTCAGTGATTATGTTACATGAGCAGACTGCAGACTGTTCATTCATAGTTAGTATTCTTGTTTAGATCACAAACAAACTCTTTCGATAGAAAGTAGTTCAGGTAATAAATGTGACATCCAGTGGTAGATTTGAGAGGGGAAAATTCAGCAAGAGCAGAAGGAAATAACCCAGAATCCCAGTGAGTACCAGGCAGGGTGGCCCCCATCCACCAGGGCCTGGGCACCCTCACAAACAGGCTTCCATCTGATGGTGGCCCCTGGCCACGCCTCCCTGAACCCTGGAGAAAGTTGTATTTTTCCAACAAAAGCATATTGGTTGGTTTATTCTGTTTTTCTGTTTCCTGTTTTGAGACAGGGTCTTGCTATATAGCTCAGGCTGGCCTCGAACTCCTCTTGCCTTTCCCTTTGAAGTGCTGGGATTAGAGACATGCACTGTGGGCTCCATTCCTTTTTTTTTTTTTTTTTTCCTAAAGACAGTCTTGCTGTGTTGCTCAGGCTGGACCCTAGAGATCCTCCTGCCCTAGCATCCTGAGTAACTGGGCCTGCAGGCATGCCACTGTGTCTGTCCAAGGGCTGCTTCACTTGGAGGCAGGGGAGAGAGTTGCTGTGGGCTTTGGAAAGGTGGATTCCTGAGTGTCTTTGTGCTGGGGCTGTTCTGATTTGGGACAGGATGGCCTTCTTTCCTTTTGGTGCCTCAAAGACTGCTTTGCTCTATAGCACGTGGTGTCTTTTTTTTTTTTTTCCCCTTTTCTTACCGGGGATTGAACTCATGACCTCGCACTTGCCAGGCAGGTGCTTGTGCCGCCGAGCTAAATCCCCAGCCCAGAATGTAGTGTCTTGCACTGGTGTTACCCACAGCCTTCTTCCTATGCCTGCACATTGTAACTCATCTTGATTTGTCCTTCAGTGGCTACATGTCCACCCAGACGAAGGACGTGGTCAGCTGCTTCCTCTTCGGCACGGGCCTGTGGGTGGCACTCATCTTCGCCATGCGCTACTCCTTGAAGGTCCTCCTGTCCTACCATGGCTGGATGTTCGCCGAGCACGGCAAGATGAGCCGCAGCACCAAGATCTGGATGGTAACCGAGCGCCACTCGCAGTGGGGGACGATCTCTGGTGTTCAAGGGCTGGGCCTCTGGGACCGGTTCTCCTTTGACATATGGCAGGTGGCTTGGTCTCGACTTCAAGTCACTACAAAGACTAGACTCGCCTTGACCCACGGACATGGGCCAAAGGGCATTTTCTCTGATGATGTCGGTGACCTCTGCGACATTCAGTCTTGCATCTGCTCAGACCATTGGTCAGACAAATGTGCCACCGCCCCAGTCCCCAGTTCTTTGTATTATGGGCACCTTGCATGCAGTCATTCAGTGGCCACCTTGGCTGCCCCATCTGCTAGGTGGCATGACCAGTGCCTTCCCGCACACTTGAGCCAAAGGTTCCTATGGAAAGTGGCAGGGTCTGATGTCCGTCCCATGTTAAAGCAAAGATTTAACAAGCTTGCATTTTCTGAAACACCAGCTATCCCAAGATGAGGAACACCCCTAGCTCTTGAGGTCTCTGCCATCAAGGCTGGGCCCTGTGAGCGCTCTAGGCCTCCTGGCTCCATGTCCCATTTACTCCTGGTCCTGGGGAGATTTCCCTCCAGTCCTGGACGCACTCGGTTTTATTACTGTCTGTGAAGCGATGTGGTAGCTTTGGTGACCTTGTCTGAACCTGAGGTTGAGTCCCTATGCTCAGTGACCGCATGGACTCCCCAGCTGTGGGCTGGCCTGCTGCCCCTGACCTCCTGGGAGTCACCTAGATGCCACCACACGTCTCAGGGCTCCCCTCTCTCCCGGACCATCTCCTGCTAATGTCACATTGGTGTTTTCATTTCTGCAGAAGCGGTTTGACACCTAGATGAGTTAGAGAAGATTCCCGTGGGAAACACTGCCGTGACATTGCCTAGAGTGTCCCTTGTCACTGAACTGAGTCCCAGAGCCCCTAAGAATGCATTTGTCCAGTCGGCAAGGATGACTAGTTACCGCAGCAGGTCTAGGCCAATCAGCCTGCACCCGGGGCTCGAGGGGGCCACTGTGCCCTCCACGGCCTGACCTGACCCGACCCAGGGACCGTGTGCTCCAGGACCAGGCACCTGGGCCGGCTTTACTCCATCCTCAGAGCCTTAAACCAATTCCAGATCCAAGGGCTTCATGCAAAACCCCAGAGGTGCAGGCCCAGGCAGGCAGGCAGGAACATCACAGGCCCCAGAGGTTCTGGCCAGGGAATGAATCAGGGGTAGCAGCATCTCAGAGCCTCTGTGAGATGTGGCTTTTATGCAGCCTGGTTTTCTCCAGTGTGCCTGTGTGGGTGTGGGTGTGTGCCTGCGTGCGCATGTGCCAAGGCCCATTACTATAGGGTCAGAGAATGGGACCTCGGAAAAATAAATTGGCAGAGACAATCAGTAAGTAGCTGGCAAAGCTGGCACAGTGAAAAACTGGCTTTGGGTTTTTAACTGAGCCTCATCTTTGAAACTGTAACTTTTTTTTTCAGACCATGGTCAAGATTTTCTCAGGTCGGAAACCCATGTTGTACAGCTTCCAGACTTCCCTGCCTCGCCTGCCGGTGCCAGCGGTCAAAGACACCGTGAACAGGGTGAGTGTGTGCCCTCCTCATACTTGGGGATGCCAGGCACCATGCAGATTAAGGCTGATGTCCAGTTATGACTATAAGTTAATCTACTGTCTTCTTTCTCTCTTTCTTTCTTTTTTCTTTTGAGACAGGGTCTCACAGTGTAGTTCAGGCTGAACTTGAACTCACAGCAATTCTCCTGCCTAGGCCTCCCAAGTGCTGGAATTACAGGCCTGTGCTATCGTGCCTGGCTGTCCTTTGCTTTTTTTTTTCTTTTTTTTATTTGGTGGCACTGGGGATTGAGTTCACAACCTCGCGCCTGCCAGGCAGACGCTTAAGCCACTGAGCCAAACTCCGAGCCTGGTTTTTTGAGACTGGGTCACACTATGTAGCTCAGGCCGGCCTTGTGCTCACGTTGTAGCCCAAGCCGACCTGGGACTCACAACGCTCTTCCTACCTCAGCCTCCCGAGTGCTGGGATTAAAGGTGTGCGCCACCACGCCCAGCTTGTCATTTGCTTTTATTAGTTCTCAGCAGTGTACCTTGTAGGGTTTTTATGTTTTTTTCCTAATGGATCATTGCATTTTTGGGGGTTTGTTTGTTTTTTTTAAGACAATCTTGCTCTATTCAGGCTGGCCTTGAACTCACTATATAGCCCAGGCTGGCCTTGAACTCCGTGGTGATCCTCCTGCCTCTGCCTTCCAGGTACTGGGATCACAGGTGTGTACCGCTATGCCTGGTTTGAGCATAATGGTTTTAAGGTTCATTTTCACTGTAACCTGGATGTACTTCTCCCTTTTTTATGACTGGAAAGACCACCATTCATTTATCCATCTTCTGGTGGCCATTTGAGCTGTTCCCAACTTTTGGCCATTGAGAATGGTGCTGCTGTGAATATTCACGCACAGGTGTTTTTGTTTGTTTGTTGGTACCAGAGATTGAACTCAGGATCTCACGCTTGCCAGGCAGGCACTGTGCCACTGAGCTACATTGCCAGCCCACGCACAGGTTTTTGTTCAAACACCTGTTGGCCCTCGTTTGGGGCGTGTGTCTGGGCGTGGGGTCGTTGCACAATGAAGGATAATTCTGCTTTTCACTTGTTGAGGAACCAATAGACTCTGCAGTGACTGCACCGTTCTGCATTTCAACCAGTGTCGTGTGAGTGTCCCAGTCTTCTGGCCCCTTTTTGGAAACTCCAAGCAGAACATTTCCAGGCTTCAGATTTTGAATCTAGGCTTAGTGACTTAGTCCCAATTCCCTCAGCAAGTTCCTTCTCGTCCCTGATCACCTGCGTGATCACCTGTGCGTGGGGGCTGATCATACTGTCCCCCCCAGATCCCAGGAGGGTGGCACAAGGGTGACACTCAGCCCAGCTCTCGCTGAGCACCGCCTGTGTAGCTTACTGTAGTGAGTGCGGAGCAGGGTTTTTTTCTATCTCCAGGATGCACATTTTCCTGGGAATAAGCCCCAAGATGCTTTACGGCTGGCGCTGGCCAGGGACCAGGGTGCAGGGCTGACCACAGAGATTACTACCACCTGAGACCGTTTTCCAGCAAACAATGTGTGGGGATTAAATATTTCGTGATGGATCCGGAGGTCGCAACACTTGTACTTTCTGTAAACTCTTGCTTAGGAGTAGGGCGAGAGCTCTCACATGTCCTGTGTGTAAACTGCTCCCTGCAGGTTTTACGCTCCATGCCTGGTTCTGTAGCGTGGGCTGGTGTGCATCTGTCTGCCTGTCAGTCTGTGTGTCAGAAGTCCTGATCGGGGGACTATTCCACCCTTTTGTCACTGAGTGTCCCCTCCTCCTCTTATACTGCTCCCTGTACACTTCCCCTGACACCCATAGCTTAAAGGAGGAGAGGTTTATTTTGGCTCAGGTTTTGGAAGTTTCAGTCCTTACGTGGTTGGTGGCATGGTAGAAAGACCTTGGGGAGGGGGAGAGCGCTCACTTCATGCTGTCCAGGAAGGAGGGAAACGAGGGGAGGAGCGTGAGGGAGACACCACCCTCCTAGGCCACCGACCCGCCTCTTCTGACCAGCCCCTCACCCACCCCTAGTATCACTCTTATCCGCAGCGCCTCATAATCCCATCACCTTTCAAAAGCCCCGATTTTGAGTGCATGAGGCTTTGGAGGGACATCCAGATAAAAACCCCAACGAGGTCATACCATTTAATTATCAACCTGCAGCATCGTTTCACATTGGTGTGAGCTAACCCAGCCATGGACTGGCAAGACCAGCTCGGGCAGGCTGCGTCTCCTCAGTGTGGAGTGGCCGCTCTCAGGCACAGGGAAGGGAGCCTCGGCTTCAGCAGGTGTGTGTAAAGCACTTGATGTTTTTTCCCTCACCCCAGTATCTGGAATCAGTGAAGCCACTTATGAAGGAGGAGGACTTCAAGCGGATGACGATGCTTGCTCAAGATTTTGCTGTCACTCTTGGACCAAGACTACAGTGGTATTTGAAGTTAAAGTCCTGGTGGGCCACAAATTATGTAAGTATTTATAGACATAACCTACCTTTCCTTTTTGTGGTCCTGAGGGTTAAATAAATTCAGGGGCACTTTACAACTGAGCTACACACTTCCAGCTCTTTTTAATTTTTTGAGGCAGGGTCTTGCTAAGTTGCCCAGGCAGGACTCAAACCTGCAATCCTCCTGCGTCAGCCTCCTTTGGTGGTAGGGTGACAGGTGTGCACCATAGTGCCTGGCTCCATGACTTCTCTTGATGCAGTTTTTCCGTATGGAAATATTAATCAAAGGACAGGCATAGCAGAGCTGGACCCAGAGTTGAGATTCGTCACCATCACCTGCAAGGCCCCATGTGCAGATCAGTGATCGGTGATGGGTTTCCCCGGGCAGGAAGGAGCATTTGCACCCTGCCCTGGCTGATTCTACTCTCACACCTGAATCTGTCATCTTGGGGCTGGAAGGTAGTCGTGCTCTTACTCCTGCCAGCAGTTCTGAGTGTGCCATCTTTGCCACCTGTTTTCCCCGCTAGTTGGCCTCCTTTGGGTTCCAAGAGCATTGCCTTGAGCCCTCTGGTCAGAGAGGCGCCTGTAGCCCAAGGCTGATCACCTCCTGGGCTGCCTCTGGCTCAGGGTCCCCTCAGCATTAGCTCCAGTGGAGTGGCCGCATGTCAGGGTGGGACCAGAGACGGTGCTTCAGGCCACGCAGTGTGGGGAGAGTCTTGAGTTTTGGGACACAGCTCACATGGAAGAAAAGGTTAAGACAACCCTGGCAGAGGCAGTGGGTGGTGCTGGGCTGAGATGGCATTGCCTCTGTGGTGTTAGGGCCGCTGCTGTGGAGAGTGACCTGGCACCTGCTGGCCCCTGTGTCAGTGCCATGACTCTAACGTGGAACCGCACTGAGACTGGCTTTTTCAGGACCTGGGAAACAGAACGAGGAGAAGCACTCTGTGAGGCACTTCTGGATCATTTCTATTGGTGCTGAGAATTTGAATCCAGGGCCTCACACTTGCCAGGCAAACACTCCGGCCACTGTGCTGTTACCCCAGTCCTGAGTGTTAGTTATTGAAACATGTTAGCAGTCTGTCATTACATATTATTATTATTATTTTTTTTTTTCTGGAACTGAGGATTTCAGCCAGTACCTTTACCCTGAGCTACATCCCTAGCCCTTTAAAATATTCTTTTGTTTTGAGACATGGTGTTGCTGAGTTGCCCAGGCTGGGCTCAGACTTGCAATGCTCCTGCCTCAGCCTCCCAGAGTGCTGGGATTATAGATGTGCACCATCACGCCTGGCCACTTTGGCTTTTTTTCCACCATCTACGTGATGAACATACCTTCCAGCTATGTCTTACCATGAAACACTTTACATTTCCTGCTTCCTCAATTACCCGTGCTCAGGGCCGCCTGCTCTGGAGAGGCCCAGAACAGGCAGCACTGGTGTCTGTGTTTCCCCTGGAGCGTGTCCCGCTCACACTCACAGACCGCATGGCTCCTGGTAAGTCTAAACCTCTGGTTTGTCTCCTGTTTTCGTCCACTAGGTGAGCGACTGGTGGGAGGAGTACATCTACCTCCGGGGCCGCGGGCCACTGATGGTGAACAGCAACTACTACGCCATGGTGAGTCCCTGGCCGGGCCAGCTGTCTGGGGCTGAGACCCTGTCCAGCGCAGGCGACATCTTCAGGACTGTGGACAGCTCAGGGACTTGACTGCTGCACTTACTGCTCACATTTCCTCTTATCCAAGGCTTTGTGCCGGGAGGGCGCTGGCCCAGGCCTCCAATCCTCACCAGAGGCCTGTGTGCATGTCCTTTTATGTCTGTATAGTCACACAGGAACGCAGGGGTACCATATATCAGAATGTGGACTGGGAAACCACCCCCGTGGCACACTCAGCTCCCAGCTCTGGGAACCTCCACTGCAGTTCCCCTCATTAAGTGCTGTGTTTCTATCTGCAGTGTTCCTAAGGGCTCCTGTGCCCTCCCAGCCTGGAGCTCAGGGTGCTGCCAGCGCTTGCCCCTCTGTATGCTGAGACATTGGCAGAGGCACAGAGTGGGGCAGCACAGAGCGCCACTTCCTTGCCCCTTGTCCTTTTCTTCATCTTTTGAAACACTGACA
>RJWM01033960.1:0-20138 GCA_004363535.1 Dasyprocta punctata
GCCCAAAGCCTCATGTTGTCATAGATGGGGCTTTTTAGAGGGGGCTGGATTAATCACTGGAATTGATTCATGGTGCAATGGATTAAGGGTGTTGTGATTAAGGGTGTGAGTGCTACCAGCCCCAAAGGTGGGTACCCTGGATAAAACATAAAACAGAAAGAGGCTTGTCACTGGCCACTTGCTAGCTTTTGCTATCCTTTGCCTGCCATAAACTGTTTTACTTGTGCTACACCATCCTGCCTTGGAGCCAGCCAACTATGAACTGAAATCTCTTCAAAGTGAACTAAATAAACCTTTCTTCCTTTTACTGGATGTCGGATATTTTGTCTCAGTAATGAGAAAAGTATCTAAGACATCCAGTAATCCGGGCAGACCTGAATCTCTCCGCCTGATTCATTGGTTTTGGGCACTTTGGAGCTGCTCTTTATACACTACGACCTGGTTGTTCTGGAGCACAAACCAAAAGAGTAGCTGTCTCCTATTCCTGCTTTGGTACCTGGCCTTGAGTCTTAAATTGAATTCTCTGCATTCGCTGACAGCCATTTCCCCCCCCCCTCCTCTCTCTCTCTCTCTCTCTCTCTCTCTCTCTCTCTCTCTCTGCATGACCTCAGTCCCTCTGCCTGGCCATTGCCCTGCTCACCTCCAATGCTTTCCAGCTTGACTTGGTGTCCTGCTGCAGTTTCTGCCTCTGTCACCTGACCAGCTTCCTCCTTGGCTCATTTGCCTCAGTTTGGCTCTCACTGCCCACTCCGCTTCCTCTGTCCTCCCTCACGTCCCCTGCTCTGCCTAAGCTCTCCACCCTGGACGTCTGACCTTTCCGCCTGCTCTGGATCCCCTCTCCTGGCCTTGGTTCTTCTCACTCAGCCTTGGCTTCTCCCCCCGGTCCTCACCTTCTTTTCCTCTCTCTGCTGCTTTCTCACTCTTTTAGTTGTGTTCCATTCTCTGCCTCCCCTTGGCTTCCTCAGAGTTTTGCACACGGGGTTCAGCTCCTGCTGTCTGTGTTCTCTGTACCTGGAGCTCTGCTTGGCTCCAAGTCCGGCTGTTCCTTGTGGTTGTGGGTGGAGGCTTCGGTACTTCCACTCTCAGCCTTCTAATAAGAAAGTTCCTTTCTCCCCACACCCTGCTTGGTACATGATCTTATTAAACCAAAAGGAAAAATTCCCAATCCGAGCAATGGAAAAAGGAAGCTGGGTCTTTTACTTCATAGCTTACTTTTATGGGTGAAGTTGAGATTTATCTGTGCTGATGAGAGCCATCTGCCTGTTCTGTGACTATCTGGCCTCTGTGCTCGCCCGTTTATCTTAGGAGTTTTGCCCCGTTTTGTCCTTGGGAGGAGCCCCTAATTATTAATAAAGTAGCCTTTTGAGGAGAGTTGCTCACATTTTCCCCTATGTGTCTCTGGTGGTTTTTGCCAAGATTTTTTTTTTAAAACCTAAAAGCCAAGTTTATTAACCTAATTGTGGCTTCCAGGTCATAAAAGACCCTTTGCCTTGGCTATTATGAATAAATTATTTATCTCTTGGTTTCTTCAGGGTTGGGTAGGTTTTAGTTTTTGCATATAAATCCATGATAACCCTTTTCAAGATCAACGAGTGGTGCCAGGTCCCAACACAATTTTTCTTTTGAACAATGCATGGTTTCTTTACTACCTTAGCAGCCAGGTCACCTGCCTCCATATTATTTTGGGACAATTTCCAGCAATCTTCAACTTGGGGACAGGGATATATAGGATGGATGTGGAGGTGGAAGAGTTGCCTACTGGGGCCCAGACTGACCTTTGTGTCTGGGATAAGGCAGTGGTCACTGCCCAGCAGTCATCAGCTGTGAGGAGTTGAGGAATTTGGATTCTGATCTCATATCGAGAGAGTTGCTTGCTGATGCTTCAACCAATCCTTATTTTATGACAGCGGAAAGATCAGTTTTCTGGGGATCTGGTGTCACTTTCGTTGGAAAGTCGTACAGTTTGCCTACTGATGCTTGGGCATTGCCTTTCTAGGGGCTTCATTGCTGGTGCTACACGTACACAGTCTTGGGCAGACACAGGACACAAGCTGGCGTTTGAACAGGGTGCAAATGATGTGGTGTTTGAGAGACTTCTTTCTTCTTGAGTGTGTAGGGGACTGGGGCTTTCTTTTTTGGGTTGCCATCATCTCTAAGGCTTAGTCATACAGGGGGTCTCTTGGTTAGCGTTTTGGTTTTAGTATGAAGAGAACCACAAAGACTCATTAGGGAAGGGCCTGATTTGTGATGCAGTAGAGTTCAGAGGTGGGGTCTAGACAGGTCACTAGGTCATGAGGGATCTCAGCTCACTGGTGGACTGATCTATTGCATTCATAGCTGAATGGGCTACAAGGAGGTGGGTCCAGTTGGATACAGGGGGTCATGTCAGATGGAGGGGAGGGGACATGTGTCTGATTATATCTTGCCCTTTCTCCCCATGCCCTCTTGCTCTCTCATTACTTTCTCTTTGAGATGAGGTATCCTGCTTTCCTCCGCCATGCCTTTCCACCATGATGCTTCTGCCTTGACGTCGGCTGCCAACCATGGACCAAGACTTCTGAAACCGAGAGCCCAAATAAACCTTTGCTCCTTTAAACCATGGAAGTCAGGAATTTTGTTCCAGGAATGCAAAGCTGACTAATACAACCCCAGAGAAGTGGGGTTGTTGGCTGTGACGATGGCTGGTGATGTGTTTCAGAAGCCTTTAGTTTGTGGGAGGACATTGGAAAGGTTTAGAGATGCGTGCCAGAGAAGCTCTAGAATGTGATAAGTGCAGATTAATGGATAATCTTGGGGCGGGGGGTAGAAAACCAGAATGCTGATAGCAATGTGAACAGATTGTGCTCATGAGGTTTCACATGTGGATAAGGATAGGACTAGAAGTCAGACAAAAGGCCATTCATGGTACATTCTGGCAAAGAATTTGTCTGCATTTCATTCATGCACTAAGAATTTGGGGGAGGCTGAGATGAAAGGCGATGAACCAGTTCATCGTGTGGAGGAAACGTCAGGCAGCACAGCTCTCACTGCCGTGCGCGGTGACCACTGACAAGCTCGGTGGCCGAGTGTGATGTTAGGGGCTGGGGCCTGGTTGGGAGTGGGTCCTGGGCCTGTGACTTGGGAAGGGGGATCCTTGCCCCTGGCTTCTCCCTTCTCTCTTTGCTTCCTGGCTGCTGTGGGTTGGAACCCTTTCCTCCACCATTTTCTTCCCCAGGCCATTTCTGCCTTGGAGGCAGCCAATCACGGACTGAAAGCTTGACTCAAAGGAAACCTCTCTTCTGTCTTAGATGTGGATGTCAGTACTGTCTCAGGGATGGGAAAGCAACTTCTACAACCCAGGAGGCTGATATGTGACAGGGACAGAATCCCTGCCAGGAGCACTGAGAGGTGGATGCATGAAACCATGTGAATGAGGAGACCCCTAAAGTCGAAAGAGACCCCTGAAGTTGAAGATGCCAGGGTTGTGGAATGTCTGCCAAGGGACGATGTGGGTAAGGAAGACACCCAGCTCAAGGGAGAGGCTGTGTGGGCTGCAGCTGGCCAGGTCACAGAGGCTGGAGCACAGAGGCCCTTTGGGGTTCACGTATTGCCACCTTGTGTCCCGGATGCTGGGCATGGAGCTACCAGATTTAATGCTTGCCTTGCCAGAGTGCAGTCCTACTTCTATCCAATGCCTTTCTGTCCCCCATTCAACCCTTTTGGAATGAGAGTGTTGACACTGTATACCAAGTTTTCTGGCTATTTTGCGTTGGGAGCATGTAACATACATCTGCAATTTTACAGGGGTCCACAGGAAAGGGTTGCTTTAAGTCTCAGAGGAGGTTTTGGACTTGCACTTCTGAGAAATGTTGAAAACTTTTGAGACTTTAGTGACACTTTGGCATAGACTAAATTTGGTTTCCATAATGAAATGCACAACAGGCTTTGGGGGCCAGGAGAAGAATGTTACAGTTTTGATAAATGTGATTTCCAAAAGGCTTACGTGTTTGGGGGAGGATTGGGAGGTGATTAGATAAGCTGTCACCAATCTAATCAATGGATCAGTCCACTGATAAGCCTATCACAGAATGGGTGATTAGACAGGGTGGGGCCCAGTTGGAGGGAAGGGGTTCCTAGGGCGTACCCTTGGAAGGTTTCTCTTTCTTGCCCTTACTGTTTCCTGGCTGCTGTGAGGTGACCATGTTCCTTCCTCACGGGCTTCCGCCATGATGTCTTTGTCTTGAATCCAGCCAACCATAGAGTGAAATCTCTGAAACCAAGAGCCAAAATAAATTTCCCCCTTTAAACTGTGTATGTCGGGCATTTTGTTCTTTAGCACAAAGCTGTGATCTCAGTTAACTCTGCCTCTGAATCTTAATGCTGCATCCCTGGGAATACCACGGTCTGAGGAAGGGTAAAAGAACCTAGGCTACCTTCTGTGATTTCCCCACATTCTGTTCACAGCTGAATGTAGCCATTTATGAAAATTCTATTACAATTGTCCTACTTAGAATATCAACTGTTTCCTGCTGGGATTGATATTTCAACTCCTTGAAAGTATAAGGAAAACCACTAACGATAATCGATCTACCCCAGCAGATTGAGGCACACAATTACATCTGTAATGACATCTTCTCTACCTTTCCTTCATCACCACCCACCTGTTCTACTCCAGCCAAAGTGGTTTCCTTGTGGAAAATGGCACAGCAAGATAACTGTTGCCATCCTACTCATTAGGATCTGTCCAAAAGCCTTTTAAATGAGTATCTTTCCCTTCCTGTTCTTTGTAAAATAGTAAGTTTTCAGCCCCTTTGCCTCTTATAACAGGAGATACCCCACCCAGCCATTATACTCCAGTTTGTTAGTTGCCCAGGCAATAGTTTGCATTATGGCTGCTCACTGTGATACATAGCTGGTCACTGTGATGCATACTGTAAGAACCGATCTCCAGTTGGCAAGCCCTTCTGCCTCTGTACTTCCTGCTTGCTTATCCCATATAAGCTCTAGACCACCAGAGCTCAGGACCTGGTATTTTGGGAACAATCCCCATCAATGCCTGTTGACATAAATAAATCTGCCTCCAAATCCTGGGTGTCATTTTGGTGCTTTTGGTTGCTGTAGCCTCTGGTGAGTCAGCTGGGAAGACCAACCATACTGACCTCTTTAGTCAACAGTCATGACCCTCAGGGATGGAGCAAGGACCTCTTCAGGCCTTGACTGGAAGATGAATCCTCGAGAATTTTTAAGTCCTCTTGTAGATCTGGAGGGGGATTCCTGGCTCCCTGCTCGACTGGCTCACATCGGACCCCAAAGGGAGGAAGATGCAGTCTGTCTGGCTGTCTGCCTGCCTAATTCCAGGTAGACACCCAGGAGCACCCCAGGTCATCTGTCCGTCAGTCCTGCTCAGCTCAAGCAGAAGGGGAGTCCAATCAACTCTCATTAGTCAGGACCACCCTCAAGGGAAGGGGTTAGAATGTCTCTCTGAGTGTCTGCTGAATGAATGTGTGCGTGAGCTGAATGAACAGTGCAAGCACTAGGCTGCTCCACGCGTGCACCAAGGCTGGGAAGCACTGTCATGGGGGCTGATTTGGCCCTCACCTGTGGTTCCATGGTGAGCAACATACGGCATCATGGAGGCTTTGCATCCTCCTTAGCTGAGTTGTGCCTAAGTCCCTGTGGGGGCATAGCCAGGTGGGCATCTGAGTGATCTCTCTATATCTATCTATCTATCTATCTATCTATCTATCTATCTATCTTTCTCCCTCTCTCTGCCTTTCTGAGGAACATCCACCCTTTGTCTGTTGCAAAATTCAAGGGTACGCAACATACACACATAGGAAGCCAGAGATGGGAATTAATTCGTGAAAACCCACAGTCTCTGATTGCAGGAAAAAGGACTTTTATGGCACTAAATACGAAACCAAACTGCTCCCTGTATTTCAAAGAAAAAAGGAGGAAAAGAGGCCCATCCTTCCTGGGAATTCTGTCTTGGCACCCTTGTCAGCTGCCACATTTGCTGTCCACACCTATAGCTTCACATCCCACTCCCAACTCATCTACTTCCAGGCAATCGCACTGGTTTCAAGAGCCACAGCCTGCATTTGGCCACAGAGGCCCTCCCCTCAGAGCCTTCTGCTTCTGTCCTGGTCAGATGGTGTCATCCAATGCCAGCCAAGATGAATGCCAGCAATTCCTTCTGAGTCCACATTTTGACTGAGGAAAAATTGGACTGTCATTCCTGATCAATGAGTTGCCATGGCCTTTTCAAAGGTTGGCCTGCCTGGAAACAACTCATTTAAGTGCTTCTCAAAGACCTCAAAAAGGGGAGCAAAAGCCCATAAACTACTGTTACCCAGAAACCTGATAAAAGAAAAACGCCTGATGTCCATAAGGAAATCCAGTCTGACAGATGACCATACCCTCTGGCTACAAGTTATACGGCTTATGGACACAAGAGATAAATGCCTCCTCCATCTGTGAGACACAAAGAAACCTGACTGTCCAGGCCCACCTCAGCGTGAAACTCTCGTCCCCCTGTTGGGACTCTATGGACAGGACAGGCAGAGCTCTGTCAAATTGTACCCCTGAAAGCCTGAGGTCACTGCAAAAGCCAACAGTGAGCCTGTGACATTCATGGTAGACAATGGAATAGAACTCTCTGTCTTCAAAAGTTCTGTCTGTCAAAGTTACCATCACCAGGGCAACTGCGACCCTTGCCTCTCACCCCTTCTGCCAGACACAAACCTGCACCCTGGGAGGCCATCTCACCAAACACGAATTCCCGTACAAGCCAGTCCCCATACTGACTGTGGGAAGAGACCTCCTCTTCAAGTTAGAAGCGACCATCTCCTTTCCAACAAGCCAGTGAGCCTCCCTGTCATTTAACCCTGCACTTTCCCCAAGAACAAGATGACACCTGCATCAGCCTGGGACAGACAACTGCAATGTTGAAATTCTGAAAACTCTCCTCACAGGGGTAAAGGCTAAAGACTCACCTGTGGACCTGACCACAAACTCTGCTGCCCCACCATGACCCTGCTGCTCTCAGATGTCATGGGCAGCAGAAACAGACATCCAGCTACACATAAGCCTGACAGACTGCAGATCACCTGGGGCATGATCTTTATGCCATCAACAACACAGCCATCATGTTGCATTCTGTGGTTCCCAACCCATGCACCCTTTTTGGACTGCTACTCAATTGCCACAAGGGATTGGGAACTCTCCTACTATTTTCAGGGAGGCCCTAGAACAGATTTGGCTCTGGGACAACCTGTTTCTGTGTTTCTTTCAGCTCTGTCATGGTCCCCCAAGGAAAAAAAAGAATGAGGCTAAAAAATGTAAAATGTCTATATGGTGCCAAACTGCTAAAATATACCTCTCCTGCCTGAAAAGCCAGTTCAAGATCTCCAAGATGCCAGTGGTGCCATGACTGCCCTCCGTATACACTGCCTCAGTCTTTTGCCACCCATCGCCTACTGGTGCACCTGCCTGCACCTAAGGTTCCTGTCAGTCAACCCCCCTTCACCTTTAAATAGAAAGACCCCAGTTCTGGACTCAAAAGTCCACTGGCATGGGCTCAACTTCCCAGAGTTTCAAAACTTGTTCACTCTCTTTGGAGAAGCCCTCACAGCTGACCTGGCTAGTTTCCCAGCAGAAAATATCACTGCACTTCTGATAATTGACACCCAAGCTACCAGCTGGAAAGGCACAAACGTTCTGCTGCAATATCTCACAGAAACTCTTTACAAGAAAGAAACTCCACGAATTTCTTGGAGCTTCTGGCTTCTATAGAATCTACATCCTTGAGTTCACAAACACAATGATGCTTATTCAGTCTGCAGCCCCTGGGAGTGCTCAGTGGCTTACCTGCGCAAATACTTGGGTTCAGTCATTAAGAGCTGCACCCGCTCTTTGCCTTCAAGCTGTAATAGCCACTTTCCATCTGGTCAAGAAAGCTGACAAGCTCACCTTATGGTGAGACCTGTCCAGGTGCCACATGCTGTACTGGACCTCCTAAATAACTATGGACCACTGAATCCTGCCCAGCAAGCTGGGCCCACCAGACCATGACTGAAAACCCCCGACAGATGCTGAGTTCATCCTGTTTATGGATGGAAGTAGCTCTGTTAGGAATGGCGTCTGACAGGCTGGATACGCTGTGGTCAGCTTGGACAAAGTTATTGTGGCCAAAGTTCTCCTGTTACTGCTTCCTGCTGCTGTTTGGAAACTAGCTATCAACAACACCAAACCTGCACTCCTAATCCCCCTCAGGGGATTGAATTGACTGAAACATCAATTCCAGTAGAAAAACCTTCACCGAACACTACCAGAAGACCCATCTTACTCAGAGCCAGCCCTGCCCTCACCATGTGTTCTGCAAACTCAGGCCACAACGCTAGCACCCATAGCCCTGCAGCCAGCTCAGGCTTCAGCATCTGTGTCACTGACCCTGACCTCCCCCCATCTAAAGATATACAAATAGATAGTGCTTGTCTACACCTACCCAGGATGGCCTGAGGCATTCCCTATCTGAGCTGAGAGAACAGTAAAAGTTTGTAGGGTCTTGCCATGAAAAATCATCCCTAGATATGACCCACCCTTGATCACTGGCAGCAAAGACAGGCCTGCATTTGTAGAAGAGATAACTAAATAAAAACTACATACAACACACAGGCCACAAGCTCTAAAAAGTTGAGAAAATAAAACATAACCCTACAGAAACAGCTTGTAACTAGCTCCACAAAAGTTTACCTAACAGATCAGCTATATCTGTAGATACTCCAACACACACACACATACAACGCAGGTACCTATTAACTACCTGTACAAGTTTCAGAAATCCAGGTTTAGATCCACCATTTCAGAGTTCTGGAAATTTTACCCAGACTAGGCAGCTCTCTGGGGCTCACTCTGCAGAGACAACACACTCAAAGCCCAGCTCTCCTCACTCCAGATGCTAACCAGTCCACGCATGGCTGAAGACTGAGGACACGGTTCACAGGATTGCTCCATACCTCAGAGCATTACTCTCCTTGATTTTTGTGCCTTTTCAGGTTGCTTACCCCAGTCCTTGCTTTGTCTTAGCTCCACAGATGATTGCCCTGAGAAAA
Organism: Dasyprocta punctata; assembly: GCA_004363535.1. Taxonomy (NCBI): domain Eukaryota; kingdom Metazoa; phylum Chordata; class Mammalia; order Rodentia; family Dasyproctidae; genus Dasyprocta; species Dasyprocta punctata. Next base: position 9,093 of record RJWM01033960.1, read on the forward strand.
AAAATAACCAATAAGGTCCTTACAAATGATAAATATTTGACAAATTCTGAGGCACACTGCACACTCTCCTAGATCAGGTTAGCTCTTTGATTTCCTTGTCAGAATCAACTTGGGGAGAAACCCTATAATAATGGAAAGAAACCACAAACTCCTGGTGGGAATTTTCAGTCTTGGGGACCTTGGCTAGGGCCCACCCCAGGACCACTGACAGCTCCAATGTTATTGCTTGTAGCTGGGTTTTGTCTCAGAAGATCACATGTAACATGTACAGCAAAAATTTCCCAGGGAAACTAAAAAGGGGGAGGGGGAATGTAGCAGAAGATGCTCCCCCTCCAGGCAGTATACTTCAGTTTGTTAGTTGCCCAGGCAATAGTTCCATTACAGTTCCTGTTAGTTTTGTTTCTTAGAAGCAACAGGAAAAAAAATGGCTGGACACTGTGATGCATATTGTAAGAGTCAATTCCCAATTGACAAGCCACTCTGGCTCTGTACTGCCAGCTTGCTCGTCCCATATAAGCCCTAGCCCACCAGAGATCAGGGTCTGATACTTTGGGAATGACCCTGATCAGTAGCTGTCAATGTAAATAAATCTGCCTCCAAACCCTGGGTGTCATTTCAGTGCTTCCATTTGCCGTAGTACTCTTACAATGCTTTCTTTCCCTAAACAACATATATAGGGAAACATTGACTTCTTATAGTCTGCCCCTATTGGGATGTAAATACTTCAGTGAGAAAACTGGTGTCTTGTTGTTCATTTCTGGAGACACGGTATCTCAGAACTTGGACTCATATTATGTACTTGGTAAACAGGCTTGTGGCTATGAACACAGATTGTATGAACTTGGGCAAGTAAATTAAACATTATGAGCTTGTTTTCTCATTTGTGAAGCAGGAATGGTGATAGCCATAAATTTATGAGTGCTCAAGTAGTATCTGAGTGGCATTTCAAGAAGTACCTGGTCTATGGGAAGTACTAGTCAAAAGTTTGATTTTTCATTGTAAATGTATTAAAATTCCTTGCAATCAAAAAGCCTTCCTCCGAAAAAGAATAATTTACAAAAGATCTAAACCAATGTACACCTATGTTTTAATTTGTTCTCTGAATTATTTATACTTTGAGTTTCTTATATGAGGGAAACCGTGTGGTATTTAAACTCCTATGTCTGATTTATTTCACTAAAGCATTATTGTTTCAAGTTACACTCACTGTGCCTCAACTGCCTAAAGTATGTTCTCCTATGTGGCTAAATAGTACTCCATTGTGTTTATGTACACATTTTCATAATTCATCTATTTCCGATATTATATTGAACAGGGGTGGGGGGAGTGTACAATCTTGCCTTGCTCCTGATTTTAGGGGAAGAGTTTTCAGTTTTCCCCATGTAATACTATATTGAAAGTAAGTTTGTAATAAGTTGCCTTTGTCAGGTTGAGATAGTCTTTCTGGAACTATTTTCTTTAGGATTTTTAAAATCATAAACTGAAGCGGGATTTTTGTCAAAAGCTATTTCTGGGTCTATTGAGATTATTATGTGATTTTTCTTCTTGTTTCTGTTTGTGTGATGTGTTACTTTATTGATTTGTGTTATGGCTTATATCTAGATGTCTTCCCAAAGCCTGATGTGCTCATAGGTGGGACATTTGGGAAGTGACTGGATTGTGGGTGTGTGATACAGGATCATGGCTGTGAAAACGAATTAGACCACTGGTAGGTTTATAGCTGGATGTGGTGTTGGGAGGTGAATCCTATTGGAAAGTGGTCAGTCACTGTGGGCCTGGCCTGATGGCTGCTGCTTCCTGCATGCCATACCATGGACTGTTTCCCCTCTGCTATGCCCCTTTGCCATGCTACCTTGCCCTGAAGCCAGCTGACTATGGACTTAAGCCTCTACAAACTGTGAGCTAAAATAACCCTTTCCTCTTTCAACTTGTAGGTGTTGGGTAGTGTGTACCAGCAAAGAGAAAAGGTACTAAGACAATTTGAGTATGTTAAACCTCCCCCAAACTCCTAGGATGAAGCCTCCAACCTTGATACATGGTTTTTTAATAACTTGTTGCATTGTCTGCCAATGTGCTGTGGAGGATCTTTGCATTTATATTGTCTTAGTTACTTTTCCTGTTGCTGAGACAAAATACCTGACACCAAAATTTAAAGGAAGAAAGGTTTATTTTAGGGACAGTTTATAGAGCTTTGAGTGCATCTTTACCTACCTCTAAGGCAGGGAAGCATGCCAGAGTGGCATGACAGAGGAGAAACAGTCCATGGAAGGGTATGCAAGAAGCCACAATGCAGGAACCTCCCTTTTCCTTTTATGCCATTTACGCTACAAGTAGATTGGTTGGTGCCAACCACATCCAGGGTGGGCCTTCCCATTATCTACACCCAGAATGATGCTTATGCTATCAGTGGACTAATTTAGTTATCACACACCCATAATCCATAGTCACACACTCCAGATCCAGCTACCTCTCAAAAACCCCACTTATGAATGCATGAGGCTTTGGGGGAACATCTAGATGTATGCTGTAACATATGTTCATTAAAGAGACTGATCTGAAGTTTTCTTGTTTGTTAAGTCCTTGTCTGAATTTGATATAATGTTAAGGCTAGCTTCCACTTAGGAATCTGGCAATATTTGTTTCCTCTAACTTCCATTCAAGAGTTTGAAGAGTTTTGGCATTAAATGTTCCCTCAAGTTTTTGTAGAATTCATTGGTCAATCCATCAGGTCCTGTTGTTTTCTTAGTTGGTAAAATTTTTATTACTGCCTCAATTTCATTGCCTGTTGTTGTACTGTTTTATTATCTTCTTGGTTCAGTTTTGGTAATTCACATGTGGGACAGATTAACTAATGGTCAACTTGAAACACCCAGCTGAACTGAGTCAGCAGGGTTCTGGGTGTAGAAGGCCCAACTGAGGATTATCAGCAATAGCAATCAAGGAGAACTGGAGGGGAAGATGGTGTGCTATTGATGCTCCTAGAGAAGCTTCTCATGCTTGTTTTCCTGATATGAACTTGGCTGTTATCACTGGAGGACCTTGGGTCCCTGTTGTCACTAATGGCGGCTGCAATTCTCTTTGGGGGATCTCTGGTCCTCACCTTGAGTGTCACTTCCTGGCTCCAGTGAAGATTCCTCAGCCTGTTGGTACAGATTCTTCACCCCACTGGTGCCGACTTTCTAGCTTCCATCACTGACCGTTGGGCCTCCCCAGTGCCGATCCTTGATACAGACTTGCATGAGACATTGTCACGGGCTCTAGGACTCCCGATGGACTTGTGGAGGACACTGCCATGGCATCCTGGCTCTCAGCTTAATTCTTTGGGTCCCTAATGTGTGGACAGATCTCCTGAACTCTTCTGAATTTGACTCTTTGTATGAATATTATAAAATAATCCTATAAATTATGTGTCCTGTATTAAATCTATTTCCTCATATACCTTAAGTACAACATTCAGCAATTCTACTCCTAGGTTTCTACCCAAGAGAACTATAAAGAGGTGTTCAAGCAAACATTGTGCATAAATGTTTATAGTAGCACTGTTCACAATAGCCAAAAAGTAGAAGAAATCCAAAATGCATCAATAGATGTAAGGGTAGACAAAGAGTGGCATATACTCACAATGGAATAATCGCCATGCAAACAAATGAAATTTGAATACCTGCAACAACATGGATGACCACTGAAAACATGCTCAACAAAGGCTACATATTGTGTGATGCCCTTTCTACATGATACCCAGAATAAACAGATACATAGAAATTGGACTAAGTGGTTGCCAGTAGACTAAGTGGTGTGAGGAGTTAAGGAAGGAAATGGAAATCGACAGATGAATGGGGTTGGAATTTCTTTTAGGGGGATGAAATATTCTAAAATTAGATAGTGTGGATGGTTACATAACACTGTGACTATACTAACATCCACTAAATTGTTCTCTAAAATGAGTTTTAAGTTCTGTCAAGTTTTCCTCAGTAAAAATATAATGAAAGTCTATCTGAGACATTAAGAAAACACAGGATGGTACTGAGTTTATCAAGTGAGGTCAGGTTCCTGTAGTTCTCCGGCATCACCTCCCTGTATAGTGACCTTGGGATGGGTCCAGCAATGCCCACTCCTCCTGGATGAAGACCACGGTCACGTCCTCAAAGGTCACCAGGTCCTAGCCCATTGCAAACATCATGACTCTGCCAAGAATCCCTTGGTCTCGGGGCTCAGACCTCAGTGCTCATTTCCTGTCTGCTCTGCTGGCTGCAAAGGCCCAGTGCACTGCTGTGCAGGGGATCTCTCCCTGCTCAGCCTGGGAGCTTGTGGAATCCAACCTTCCTCAAGCTGCAGAGTTGAGCACAGCCCATGGACAATGCGGAGACAGGAGAAATATTTAGTAAATGAATGATGATTTGGACAAACAGAGCTGAGACTAACCTGCAGCCAGTGTGTCTGGAACTCACTGATGAGCCTTGCCTTCCCCATGTGTGCTCTCTGAGCAGAGGCTGGGTACAGGAGGATTGAGCTGGGGAAGAAGAAATGAGTCACAGGAATCCAGGATGCCCTGTGTTCTGAGAGCTTGGAGGCTCCTCCACCTGCCTGATCCTACATAGCCCAAGGAGTACACACACAGCACATGAACACACAAAGCACTCACAGCGCACACATCCACCCCACACAGACACCCACAGCTTCCACGAGAGACCAGGGCCCATCTCACCCCACACAGAAAACAGGGCTCAAAGGTCTGGATGATGATTCCCAAGTCACAGATGAGGAAAGTGACATTCCGAGGGCATCGCTGTTTTTATCTGGTTTGCAGAAGAATTAAGTGTCATTCTCCCACTCAGGTGACACTCATGCCAAATCTCAAACCTCAGAGTCCCAAATCACAAGAGCCACCCCTGAGCCCCAGGATCTTGGGTTCACAAAATCCACTCTTGCTGTACCTGCTGGGATCCCTTCCCTGCGCCTCGTCCTCATGGGCTGGGGGCCTTTGAGCCAGACTCCCAGGACTCCAGAGCGCCACCGTTTGCCCATGCTGGCCTTCAACTTGAGATCCTCTTGCCTTTAAATTTGAGGCGGTGTGACCAAGATGCCCTGGCTGGCTTTGAATTCGTGATCCTCCTACCTTCCACAAGCTGGAATGACAGGTCTAGGTCACCACTGCTGGCTTCACTCACTCCTGTAAAAAAAATATTACGGAGTTAAGGTGTAAGAAGACCTCAGCCTGTTGGCCCTGCTTGGATTTACCTGATTTCCATCTGGCCATCTGTCAACTCATGCAGCTGGAGACAGATTTCATGCTAACATCAGACTCTGCAAGCTAGTCATTTAGAGACCCAGTGCTGAATGCTAAACAAGTCCTACGGTTCATTCGGGACTGCAGACTCTGTCAGAGGACCCACTCACGGCCTTTGAAAACACCTGACTCCTCGATTGCTCCGCCATGACACCAAGTCCACTTCCCCTTCCGGTTCAGCGCAGACGCCCTTAGGTCTCAGCTTCCGGTCTCGCTCTGGCTGTGGCAGTTAGGGAGAGGGGGAGGTGTTGAGTCTCGGGACTGAGGCGGCTCAACGGCTGCGCACCCGTTCTCAGGGGCCAGCAGTGACAGTTGGTTTAGCGAGTTCAAGACGGGCGCCTCGCTGGGTAGCCACGGAGTAGAGGGCGAGGCCCAGGCCCAGCAATGGGGCTGTGAGGCGGGGCTGACTGAGCAGGGAACAGCTAGAGGGCGGGAACTGAGGTGTGGGCGGGACTAGTTCTGGGGGCGGGGCCGGGGCGGGGCCAACGGTGGGCGGATCGCAGGTTTGCTGGGTTACTGTGTAGTAGGAGGTGGACAGCGGGATGGGCGTGGGGTGGGGTTGGGTTCAGAGGCTTGGCGGGTGAGGCTGCGGGAGTAGGTGAGACTGCACTAGATTAATCATACAGCAGGATGGAAACAAACCGGAAACTGCTTCTGTCCCCCGGCCTCATTCGCACAGCCTGTTAGAGCAAGATAGAGGCTTTCGGGGCTTTCTGTGTGTGTGTGCATTTTTAACCTTCTTAATTTGCTTTCAGAGATGGATCATCTAGGCAAACTTCAAAGCAGCTATGTTCCTGAAGCCAGTAGGTAGGCATCTGATTATGTTGCACATCGAGATTGTTTATTTCGGAGGAGGTGCACTGGGCTATATATAGATATATAGGAAAGGTTCAGCTGTAGGGTCAGTAAAATACCTTCAATCCTACTTCTGTTTCTCAGGTATCTTTCTAGGTGCAGTGTGCATGTGTGTGGGGAAAAGGGCCGGGGGCCTGAGCACGGTCTCCAGTGCTCTCCCCCTTGGCTGCCTGCTCCCCGCTTGTTTTTCACGCGTGGCCTCCACTCTCCCTGGCCAGCCGGGCCCTTGTCACACAGACCACCAGCCACAGGACACGGTGCACAGTGTCTGCTGTGATTCCGGGGACGCAGGACGGCTGCTGGGAGGGTGTGCTGACCTTGGGGTGGGGGCGCTGAAGTCGCAGCAGCTGCACCTGTGAGTGCTCTGCTCCTCTTCACCTGCGCAGCTCCTGTCTGGGATCGGCCGTCTCGGCAACTTCAGATGCACGGATGGGCTGGAACGGAGGTCCAGGAAAGAGTCTGCTGATTGCATCTGTGCTGACCTTTAGATTCAGTGTAGGGAGAACCGGCGTCTTTCTCTGTTTTCCCCAACTTTGAATGTGACATAGCCCCTAAGTGACTCAGTTCTTTCTAAAGAAAGTCTTTTGAATTGTGCTTCTCATGAAATGCTCTGCATTTCCTTTAGGTTTATTGCTAGACAGTTTATATCCATTTAGTTTTTTTCATTTGCTGTCCTCCCCATTCCTGCTTTTTTTTTTTTTTGATAAGGATCTTACTCTGTAGTTTAGGGTGTCCTAGAACTTATTATGTATCCAGGCTGACCTCAAACTCATGATCCTCCTGCCTCAGCCTCCTGATACCTAGAATTACAGCCACTCACCGTGAAGCCTGGCTTATTTATTTCCTCTTCAATTTTTTTGATAAGATGTTTCTATGAAATTAAGAATTCTGTAAGAATTTTACAGAAAAATCCTAGGTGCCAAGAACTCTAGTCTACCTCTTAGTCATTTTCCCAATGTTCACATTTTCCTCATTTACTTTATAATCATACTTTATTGAAACCTTTACTATTAATTTTGTTTGCCTCCTTGAGAGCGTCATGGATATTATGTCCACCCCCCGCTTGGGGATGGCTTTCCTAATAAAAAGGTCATTTTCTTGCAGTCATTACCAGAGTTTGGAGGTCTGGCTCTTTCCAGTGCTATTATCTCACACAAGGTCCACGTTCACATTTCACTGATTTTCACATAGCGCCGTTTTTCATGTACCAGGTTCCAGTGCAGAGTCATGAGTTGGATTTAGTAGTCATCTTCCTTTAGTAATGATCCAGAACAGTTTTTCAGTTTTTGTCTTTCATGATCTTGACATTTTTGAACCAAGAGGGCTAGATATTTTGTAGAATTTTGCAGGATGTCTCTGAAGTTGGTATTTCTTTTGGCAAGTTGCAACTTTGATATATGCATACATACTTCCATGTATAGGCATTTGTGTACAGAGTAACATGTGTAAACGTGTACACACTTATATATTAACATATGAAGAGATACTGGTATGTAGGTATATATTTAAACATTTGTGTATATACATATACTTAGGATATTTGCATGTTTTAATGTTCATATTAAAAACCATGACTTGATACCTTCAATTCCAATCCAACAAAACAGATCATTGTAAAGCCTTTCTTTTTCCTGTATCTAATTGTTTTCTATAAGAGTGATGGTTGTGTTTCTTAATATATTTCTGACACTTCAGTTTGAAAAATCGTTTCCTAGTGAAAGGTCGCTTTTTAAAGTTTTTATTTGTATTAGTACATGCTTAGAGTATATAATGATTACATTCATTATGGGGAATTGGTACATATACATAACACATCTCAATTTTTATCCTCTTTCCCTCTACCCCTCTTTACAACTTTTTCTCAGCATCAGTTTCATTTATCAAGTTAATCATCAAGTGAATGATCATAGATACAAATTAATTTTCAAATACAGATTATCAAGGTAATTATAATAAATACAGATTAACAGTCAGGCTTACAGGCTCAAAGACATATTAAACATATAAGACAATTATACTAAATCATGGTACACATTTAAATGCATTGTTATTGCTGGATTACAATACTTTTTCTCTCTTTTTCTATTGTTTCTTTTTTTGTACTTTATTTATGTATTGGGTTTCCTAGTTAAGAGAAACCCATGTGATATTGAAACCTGTGTGTCTGGTTTGCTTGACTTAATCTTGTGGTTTGACTTTAATGTAGAGGAGTGTTTCCTAGAAGCTGGAAAGGATGGATGGAAGGGGAGTGTGGATAACTAGAGGCTGAGTTTGATCAGTGCATGCTCTGTGCATGTGTTGAAATAGCACACTGAGTCCAATTAGTATGTTCCACTCCTGTGTGCTAATGAAAATATTAAAAAACATAACACTCAGAGGCAGAGAGAGCATTTGTGTTAGATTTTCATTGACACACAATGGCGTATCTTCATGGGGGACCACGTGGTGAACTGGTGTTTGTTCACCTTGTGTAATGAACAAGTTCGGCTGTTAGCTTATCACTCACCCAGTGCACCAATCATTTCTTTATGCTGAGAGAAATGAAAACCTCTCTACTAGCTCTTCTGAAGTGTAAAGTACTGCACTATCCTTAACTCTATTTACCCTCGTGTGCCATTAGAGCCCTAGTGCATGTTCCTCCTGGCTACTTATTTTTATTTATTTATTTATTTATTTATTCAGGTACAGGGATCGAACTCACAACCTTGCACCTGCAAGCAGGTGCTTACATCACTGAGCTCAATCCCCAGCCCTATTTTTTGAGACAGGGTCTCACTATACAGTTTAGGCTGGCCTTGAACTCTTTTGTAGCCCAGGCTGGCCTGAAACTCACAATGATCCTCCTGCCTCAGCCTCCAGAGTGCTGGGATTACACGCATGCGCCACCATGCCTGGATCCACCTGTCTACTAGTGACTTTGTACCTTTTGGTCATTCTTGCTTGCTGCCTCCTTCCCCTCTTGCCTTCTCAGGGAAGGTAACCACTGTGACTCTTGGGGCTTCTGTGCAGTTACTTTGCTTTTCTTCTTTTGCGAGACCTGTGGTTCTTGGCTTTCTGCTTAGTGTCTTCCAGTTGAATCCATGTTGTGGCAAAAGACAAGATTCCATATCCCTTTTTAAAAGTCAGCCAGCAGGATTTCATTGTGTATCTATAAAGCACATGGCCTTCATGTGTTCCTCTGTTGAGTGAATGTGGAATTTTGATAGATTTTAAAGCTTGGCTCTCTTGGTCATGGCTGCAATTAGCTTGGCTGCTCTGATCCTCTTTTTAAAGTAGTAATAAATTATTATTTATTCAAAACTATCCACTTGAGAAATAGGGAAATAATTTTCAGGTCAGCTTACATGGCACATGATTTCGACTAAGTCCAGCTATGTCTCCTTTCTGAGTTAGGCTTGGTGTCCAGAGCATTACATTCGTGCTGCAGGGACAGGAAGTATATTTTACTTTATGTCCAGCCTCTTGATAAAGCAATGTCATGACAGAAGCATTTTAGTTGCAATCATTTTCTTCCTTTTGAGTACATAATACTCTAATGTTTAGAAATCAAGTTTAAGACTTGGAAATGATAAGTGATTATTTATGCTGTGCAGAACTCATGTATATCATCAATCCAGTAGTTATACCTGACTTTCTGCCTATCCATGTCCAAATTTTGCACCATGATGGGTTATCCCAAGACAGTGTTCAGAGCCATAGGATCAAGATAATGAAATAACATGAAGTAGCATGGTGTGCTTTTGCTCACTGTTCAGGAGTCCATGGATTTATCTGAAGGCTGTTTTTGGTTTTTTGTTTTTGTCTTCTGAAGTGTCATTAAGTATGTCACCAGATTCCTGAGCCATAGCAGATGTAGCCCGAGGAGTCCCAGTGTGTCCAAACCCTTGTTAGTGACCCATGTGTGGAGGTGGCAGAGAAGAGGCGATGGAAATTGCACTTCGTGATGATGACGATAACAAAGTTTATGTTCATTTTGGTTTTGTTCCTCAGGAAAGACGATTTCCTTTGATGTTCCCTGACTGTCTACCCAGCATGCCCTGCTTGTTCAGCAGTATCTGCACTATCTGAAACCTCCCACATGGTGTGAAAGGAATCAAAGCATGAGCCTGGGCCACACAGACTCACACTTGTATGAAAAGGCATAATGGTGAGCATTCGCAGCGGTGGGCATCTCAATAGGGATAACAAAGCCCTGCAGTCCTGTGGCTAAGCTCCTACAGGCTGCCGTTGCCCTGAAAGCTTTCCAGAAACAACGTCAACTTTTACCAGCAGAGCAATGACTACCAATTGTTGAAAAGAAACAGAATGGACCAATTTTACCAAGAGAAATTTGCTCCAGGTTGGCTTAGCTTGGTTCTTTCACTAGTGCTTCACAGACTAGCAAGAGGCAATAAAGAGCGAACAATGGCAAACTACTGTTTACCAGGACCAAGTAAGTCCTAGCATTTGAAAAAACCAAAATTTCCTTCATAGTATGTACAAAAGGGTTCACAGATTGAAGTAGCGATGGTACTGACTCATCAGACACCTGAGTATTGCAGTACACCCTGTTTGCACCCAAAGAGCAGTACTTCTCCCACAGGCCACTGTGGACAGTTGTACAAAGGAGCAGAATGCGTCTGCTCATCTTTGGGTTCAAGCACTCATAACAGATTTGGGTATCAGACAACTGGTAAAGAATCTTATAGGTTGTGAAATACGTACGCTTCATAGCACTCTTGCCAGTATCTACATGTATATTGCAGTTCTGGGTATTTTAAAGGCACCCAACTACACTGTGTATGGAAACTATCCAAAGTATCCTGATGATTGGTTTCGCATGTACTGCAAATGTTACAGTATTACCCACAACATTGTAGATACAGTCAACAGTGAAAAGATTCCAGCCATAAACGAAGCCTTGT
>RJWM01033961.1:0-20084 GCA_004363535.1 Dasyprocta punctata
CGGCTTTCTGATTAGCGCAGCCTTCACTTTCAGTATTGTTATTCTGGCTCCACTCCCAGGGTGCTGCCTAGCCAGACCCACACTGTGGGATTCTGGAAACCTCTACGCTGGTGGGAAGGGAAGCTGAGGACTCCAAAGCTGAGGCTGGAGGGAAGGTCCATTTGCATCCCATTTTCTTTTTTTTTTCTTTTAAAGATAATAAAATCCAACAAAACACAACAGAACAAAGTCAATCAAAACAAAGCAGTAGAACTGGTACAGAACTTAAAAGAAAGATACTAGGAAAGCAATAGCTACTATAGTATATCTTGTTATTTTCAGAATAGTTGACCACTCCAACAGGTATAGTAAAACTAAACCAAAAACAAAACACAGTAAAACCAATAAAAGCAGAATATAAAATAAAGCAAAAAAAAATTAATCACAATAAAGCAAAACAATGAGAACAATATTGGGCCTCAAAGACAAGACAGAAGAGAATCCCCCATATTTGCTACATTGTCTACTGTCGTCTTCCAAAGAGATGCTCAGGCTGCTGGCCCCAGGCCTGCAAAATGAACAAAACAATACCAGCATTTAGTTGCTTTATGTATCTTAGTTGCTATCAGTTTAGCCAGACCTCCGAACCAGCAGGTCGCTTACCAGGGGGTGGGGGTGAGGGATGGCGGATGAGGTGGAGGTGGAGGTGGGGTTGTCCTTGATCCTTAGCCCGCGCGCCGGTAGGTGTACAGGAGGCGCATGCTTCTCTTCCTGGAGTCCGCTCCGGTTGCACAGTCCCCCAGAAGGCAGACTACTTGTCTTCTGGTTGGAGCCGCTCTCGCATCCTATTTTCTGAACCTCTCAGAGAGGGCCCTTGTGTGGTCAGCTTTCCATCACTGCGACAAAGTTCCTTTCAGAAGACGGGGTGATTTTGGCTCATGGCTTCTGAGGTTTCAGATTGAGGTCCCAGGGCCCCCTCTCTGGGGGCTTTTCAGTCTAAAAAGTTTTCACTTTATACTCTCACTGCCCCCAACACATGGATCATCCATTCACTCAACAAACATTTACAGAAGACTTGACATGTGCCCAGCCCAATGAACAAAATAGGCAAACATCCTGACCTACGGGGAGCTCGCAGTCAGCAGACAATGACAAACTAAGCAAGTCGGTTGTCGGTTGGTAGGAAGGCAGGCGCTGGGGAAGGAACGGGAGGAAGGGAGTGAGAAGGGCCAGGTGGGGCGGGAGCCAGAGGAAGCCTGCGGGCAGGTGAGGCTGGGGATGCGCGGGTTCCGCCCACCCCTTCGTGCTTGTTCTCCGCCCTTGGCTCTTACGCCAGGGATGTGGAAGACGCCCGCGGGTGGTGACCTCAGCCGTAAGTGTGCAGCGGACACAGAATGCCCTGCAGACCTTCGATTAAAAAAAGCAGAGGCCACGGCCAGGTTATCCGTGGCTTTCCAGCTCGCAGGGGGCCGCCGTGGTCACGCCGTGGCTCTCAGGCTGGATATGCACACAGGTCCCCTTTGCCAGCTGGGCGGCAGGTGTGGGAAGGCCGTGGTGAGCGGCAGGGCCTTCTCCTGCTGGCTCCGGGTTTTGGGGTTCTGCTTCTCCCCATTGGGCTGATTTGTCAGTTGTGTGTGGAGAGCCAGGCACCGTGGGCCCGCTGGTGACGTTCAGGGACCTCGCAGTCCGTGACTTGGATGCCGTGGTGCCCGGTGGGAGCTCGCTGGGGGCGCTGCTCGTGGTGGGGCTGGTGTGGTTCTCGGGGGCCCCCAGTTAGTCCCTGGAAGAGTGAATCGACACAGACAGAGCACAAGGTCTCTGGCTTCGTGTCTCGCCCCGTGACTGCTCCCTGCCAGCTCCTCCCACCACCATGCCACAGCCGGGCTGGCACCGCACCCCCGACCCTCTGGAACGCTGAGTTCATGAACTTCTATTTATAAAGTGCGCCGCCCGAGGCATTTTGTCACCCGGCCCTGGAGCTTTTCCTACACCTGGCTCAGGCCTGAAATCCCATCCTCCTGCCTCGGCCCTGAGCAGCCGGGATTCCCGAGAGAGGGGTGGTGCTTCCCAGACACAAACCCCCGACAGTCAACCTGGGAAGCTCAGGGCTTGGATGCACTTCTGGGAAGAGGCACTGTTAACCCTCCCGAGGCGGCTCTTTCCGTGGCCCCCCTTCATTCTGGAGTGTACTGGAACATGGGGAGACGGGACTTACTCGAGCATGTGTTACTATAACCGGACTGAAAAGCTAAAGCCAGAGTCCCTAATGTGGGACTTCTCAGCGTGCTTACTGTGCTAGCGGGCACCACCGTCCTCCCTGACCAAGAGAGCGGTGCAGGTTTCCCAGACAGGCTCACAGAACCCCTCTCTTCCTTTGCTTTATTTACTTTCAGCTGACAAATAATAATTGTGTGTCGTTATTAGAGGAACATTCAATCAAATGAACACACCCATCACTTCATCAATTCGTTATTTGTGTGTGTGAGCGTGCTAGTGGTCAATTGTAGCACTTTTGAAATATACATTATTTTTAACTATTGTCACCATGCAAGGCACAAGACCACTAAAACTTTTACTTCTGCAGTCTGAAAGTTTTACCCTTTGATCTACATCTTCTCTTTCCCCATTTTTGCCCTTGTCCAGCCTCTGATAATCAATCAAATCCTACTCTGAAATTGACTTTGTAAGATTTTTTTTTTTTTTTTTTTGGTACCAGGGATCGAACTCACAACCTCGTGCCTGCCAGGCAGGTGCTTATGCTACTGAGCTAAATCCCCAGCCCTGTAAGATTTCATATAAACAAGATCGCACAGTATTTGCCTTCCTGTACTTGATTTTTCTTATGCTTATGACTTAGCATAATGTCAGAGCTTCCTTCTTTTCCAGGCAGTATACTATTCCGTGGTGGATACATGCCACATTTTCTTCTGTTGATGGACACTTAGGTTGCTTAACAGCTTGACGATCATAAATGATGCAAAAATGAACACAGGAGCGCAGGAAGCTCTTGGATACACTAAATTAAAGTGGTATTTCTGGATAAAGTAGTTCTAGTTTTAGTGTTTTGGGGAACCACCATACTATTTTCTAAAATGGCTGCAGTAATTAACATTTGTGTGTGTGTGTGTGTTGCTGGGGATTGAATGTGGGGTGTTGGCTTGCTAGAGAGGGACCTCACCACTGAGCTACGTGCCCAAACTGCTAGTTTACATTCTTACTCACAATTCACAAGGGCTCCCTTTCCTCCACACCCTTGCTAACGCTCCTGTCCTCTGTCTTTTGATGACAGTGGTCCTCAGAGGTGTGAGTTGGTCCTTCACTGTAGTTTTACCTTGCAGTTCCTATTTTTTTCATATATCTATTGGTCCTTGTACTTAGTCTTTTGAGAAATGTCTTCCCAGCTCCTTTGCCCATTTCTTAAGTAGGTTATTTGTTTTCTTGCAATTCAGTTGAGTTCCTTACACATTTTGGATATCATCCAATGCATGATTTGCACATATTAGTCAATGTATGATTTGCGCATATTAGTCAATGTGTGATTTGTACATATCAGTCAACATATGATTTGTGCATATTTTCTCCCAATCCACAGACTGTTGCTTTACTATTAATTGTTGCCTTTGTTGTGCAGAAAGAGGTCTTTTAATTTGGATGCTTCATATTTGCCTGTTTTTGCTTTTGCCCCCCAGTCAGGGAGTCATTGCTCAGACCCACATGGTGGAGATTCCCCCCAGTTTTCTTCTAATAGTTTTGCAGTTTCAGGTCTTAAAGACTTTAACCCACAGGAGTTGGTTTGTGTCTATAAGGGGAGAGAAAGACCTATTTTTATTCTATCCGCTGATTTCCAGTTCCCCTAGCACCAGTTATTGCAGAGACCACCCTTTCACCGCTCTGTGTCCTTGGCACCTTTTGTCAAAAGCCAGCCGACCGTCAGCACTGGCGATTTTTCAGGCTCTCTCTCTGGATTGCGCCTGCTTTTGTGCCAATTACCACGCTGTTTTGATTACAGCAGATTGTGAAATTGAGTTTGTTCATTTTGCTCAAGATTGCTCTGGCTGCTAAGCTTTCTTTCTGGTGTTAGGACTTACTTTCTGGTGCTGTGAAAAATGACATTAATATTGATAAGAACTGACTTGATTTTGGAAATCATCTTGAGTGATCAGTACTAATGCTGATCACTAACTCACTCCTGCGGTCTGAGAGTTTACCCTTTAGTCTCCTTTTCCCTTTTCCCCACTCTTCCCTTGGTCCGGCTGCTGGTAATCAATCACCCTGCCGCCTTGGGTGAACGGCACTAATGCTCCATCTAATCCAAGGACAGCCACGTTTCCCTCTGCGGTGTCTTCAGGTTCTTCCATCAGCGTCTTGCAGTTTTCAATGTGCAGATCTTTTGCTTCCTTGCATAAATGTATTCCTCAATATTTTTGGATACTATTGTAAATGGACTATTCTCTTAATTTCTCTGCAGGTAGTTCAATGGTGTTAAGTAGAAAAGTTATCTATTTTTGTATATTGCTTTTATAACCTGCAAGTCGCTGAATTTATCAGTTCGGAATTTTCTAAACATAAGCTCATGTTACCCCCAAACAGAAAGCATCACACAGCTTCCTTTACTGTGCGGGTGTGTTTTATTTTTCCCGCTTCCTCCTTGCTCTGGCTGAGGCCTCCTAGGATGATGAGGGATGATCATCGCCGGGGGGGCCTCCTGGTCTTCGAGGAAAAGCCCTCAGATTTCCTCCGCTCTGCCTGGCACCTGGCCTTCTCTGGGGGCCTTCATCATGGCGAGGTGCTCCCTTCTATACTTATTTTTTGAGAGTTTTAACTTGCATGGATGTTGGATTTTGTTAAAACCCTTTTTGCATTTTTGAGATAATCATGTGTCCTTTGTAATTTTTGTTACTAGGGCCATCATACTTATGGATGTACATATCAAAGCCCTGGGATAAATACTACTTTATCATGCTGAATGACCTCTTAAATGTACTACTGAGTGGTTTCCTAGTAATCTGTTGAGGATTTTTGCATCTGGGTTTATCAGGGATACTGGCCTATAGTTCTCTCTTGTTGTATCCTTTCTGGCCTTGCTTATCAGGGTAATGCTGGTTTCATAGTGCCAGTTTGAAGGAATTCCCTGTTTTTCAATTTTTTTGGAAGCCTTTGAGGAGGACTGATCTTAGTTCTTCTATAAATGTTGGTAGAATATGGCAGTGAGGCCATTAGGTCTGGGACTGTCTTTGATGACAGACTTATTATTACTGAGTCAATATTGTTTTGTTATTGTTCTGCTCAGATTTTCTATCTGTTTCTCATTCCATCTTGTGGTTTCTAGGAATTTAGCCATTTCTCTGAGGTTACTCAATTTCTTGCTGTGTAGCTGTTCACAGAGTCCTCCCGTATTTCCGTGGAATCAGTCACAGCGTTTCCTCTTTCATTTCTGATTCTGTTTCAGTCTTCTTTTTTTCTTTGTTAGTCTAACTAAATATTTGTCAATTTTATCTATTTTCTTTAAAAAAAAGGAAATTCTGCTTTGATCTTTGTTATTTTCCTCCTTCTGCTAAGGTTGGGCTTACTTTGTCTTTTGCTGGTTCTTTGAGGTATGATGTTGGATCATTTATTTTTTATTTTATTTTTTTGGTACTGGGGATCCAACTCATAACCTCGCGCCTGCCAGGCAGGCACTTACACCACTGAGCTAAATCCTCAGCATTTATTCGGGATTGTTCTTCTGTTTTATAGGTGCTTTTTGTCTATATGTCCCTACAGGACTGCTTTGGCTGCACCCGTCTGGATATTACTGGACCTCAGGTCTGCACGAGGTGCAGGTCTGGGGTTGTCTGAGTGAATTCCCCTTCTCGTGAAGGTGACACGAAGCTTCCTTGCTGTCCTCTGTGTGAGAGGGCTCCTGCTGACCACCTTTCCTGTGGAGGACCACCGTGACAGCTCCCCTGAGAGGAGACAGTTTGTCTCCACAGTGGCTCACCCTTGCCCTGCTGCCCTGCACTGATACGCACCGACATGGACAGGATAATCCTCTACTCTCTCAACTGGCTTTTTTTTTTTTTTTTTTGCGGTACCAGGGATCGAACTCACAACCTCGTGCCTGACAGACAGGTGCTTAAGCCACTGAGCGAAACTCCCGGCCCTGGTTTTTTGAGGCAGGCCGATCCTGTCCTCGCGTTGTAGCCCAAGCTGGCCTTGAACTCATAACGCTCCTCCTACCTCAGTCTCTCAGTGCTGGGATTAAAGGAGTGCGCTACCACGCCCGGCTCCTCTCAACTGGCTTTAAGCAATGCAAATGGGTCTCGCGCATGCGCTGATGTGTGGCTTTGGAAGCTGGGTCAGTGATGTCCCGCCTATAACTCCCTACCACTAAGCAGGAGCGAGGCCAAGAGACACTGCCCTGGGGGCTGGGACTGAGCCTTGAGAAACAGGCAGTGACGTCCTGGGGCAAGAAAAGTTAGACATCAGAGCTGAAGCAACCGGCCCAAAACACAAGATCCTTCCTCAAACCGTGTTACGCAGACTCCTCCAGACTTAGAGGCCACCTGCTACTGAACCCGGGCGCTCTTGCTGCATACCTCTCTCTGCATGTCACAGAGGGGCCACTGCGTCTCTCACCCAGCCCAGCTCACAGCCCTCATGGGGTTCCTGCCATCCTCACGGTCACTCAACCCCGAGTCACCACCTCCCCTTCACAAATTCATAAACCTCGGCCTGCCCTGGGTCGTGGCCTCTGTTCCGACTGGACTCGGGGTACCTTTGGCTCCCCACAACTGCAGATATGTGTTTGTCTATTTATTCTTTCAGACACGTATTTATGTCTTAAGTCTTCCAATGGGTTGCACTGGAAGTGGTAGATTACATACTAGAATTCCAGTACTTTTTCCCTGGGATTGCAGATACAAACTCCTCTGGGTGGCGATGAGGTCTGGCGTGGGCTCCTCTACTTTCCCAGCTTCCGGCTGCATTTGGAGGCCACTCAGCTCCTGTCTCACAGGATCCAAGGACTTGTCTTTTCTCCTCAGATCCTTTGAACTTAGTGGCCTTTTTTTAAAAAAATGTGTACAACCTTTGGGAGAGTCCTCAAACTGTAGTTGCTGAGTTAACTCGCTCTCCTGCTTTTTTTTTTTTTTTGTACAAAGGCTAGAACTCACAACCCTGCACTTGCCAGGCAAGCACTTGAGTCACTGAGCTAAATCTCCAGCATGTGTATGACCTTGGATTTGTCTCTATCAGGCCAGTGACCAGGATGGTAAATAGCTACTCTGAGTCACATTTCAGTGAGTTTTGTTTACAATTGTGGCTCATTTATTCATTTTGCAGACCTCTTTATACTTTGCTTTTTGAGACGGGGTCATGTACCACACATAGTTCAGTCCGGCCTTGAACTCACTGCTGCCTCAGCCTCCCGAGTGTGGGGATTATGTCATAGACCTTGTTAGCTCCGTCTTGCGGCTCTCCCCCTTCCCCTCCTGCGTCCGTCCCCATCCTCCTCTCCCCAGGTTACGTCTCGGAGTCACTTGTCAGCTGCAGACTCCTCGCTCCTCTGAGCTTTAGTTGGTTTGGGGCCAGCGAGGAGCTTTAGGTGGGAGGCTAGAGGGTGAGGTCGGGGGATCTGGCTCTGGCTCCTTCTGGGTGGGGTCTCAGTGGGCCGCCCTGTGCCTCGACCCAAGGACAGACAGCATCCCACACATCCCCCTTGCCACTTCCCGTGGGACACAGGGGCACGGAAAGGAGGCTGCTCTCAGCGGCACTCGTTTTTGTAAAATGTCCCCCTCTGATTTCTCCTGCAGCCTCACTTGGGTTCTGCCAGGAACTTTGCCGGCCTGGGGGAAACGGTGAGTAGAGCAGATCTTGCCGTCTCCCTCACTGACCCGAGAGGAAAACGGTCTGGGAGAGGACAGATTATAATCCTGGTGTCCCATGCCAAGGGACGTCTTGAGTTCTGGGGAGTGGGCCAGGCCTTGGCGACTCCACATGAGTCATCCCCCATGAATCTCCACTCTGCTCCCAGAGAACGCTGGCCATGAAGGTGGTAGCTGGGCAGGGTCTGTCCCGGTGGAGAGTTCTAGGTTCCCTGCCAATTTTGTTGACCCCAAACAAGAACTAGAAACCAGAATTTCCAAAGCCACAGTGTCGTAAGACGTCGCAATTCACATAGGCACTTGCACAGCCTGGAGGAGGAAGTCAAGGCCTGATGAGGCCACACTGCCCCTTGCTCAAGCTGATCACCTGCTGGTTACACATCAGTGCTCCCGGAGGGCGACAAAAGGGTCACAGAGGAGCTGGACGGTCCTCCCAGGCCTGCTGTCCCAATTTCCACAGGTTCCATCAGTTTGCATAGGTTTCCATTGGTCTGTGTAGGTTTCCATAGATTCGGATCCAGACACTGGTTCGATATGAACCACATCATTAATGGATAAAAACCGTTTCTCTTATGAACAGAAGTAAAAAGTAATATGTGAAGTAACATCCTCATCTGGAAATCTTCCCTTCAATAAGATTAAATTCTGCCCCACATTCGTGGTGCAGGGAGGTCTGGGCTCTCTCCGGGGTCCGGCCAGGCCTGGGCCAAGTGAGTCCCTGAGGCTTCTCCGGGGCCCACAGCCTTGACTCGAACCGGTGTGAGTTTCCGCCCCGAGTTCACGACAGTGACCTCCTCCCCGCACCCACGGGAAAGGCTCTGGGAAGAGGCCACTATCCCAGCAATCCAGGAACGCAAGGCCGAACACAAGGCCGGCCCTGTCCTTTCCAATGAGCCCAGAACTTGGGGACAGAAGCTGTGCTTTCTTAGGGGAGGAGGAAATGTTACCCTGAGCCCCTCTGCTGAGAGCTGGCTAAAGAGGAACCCGGGCTAAGGCTGCCTGGAGCCCTTGACCTTGAGATTCTGCTCCCATTGCTGAGTCCCTGAATGTCTCTCCCGCCCTTATCTCGCTTCTGGTCCGGCCATGTCAAATGCTTTCCGTTCCTCCTACAGCCCTATCTTCTGGGCCACTAGGACGCCCCAACTTTCTCAACATGTCTCTTTGTTTTGGGGGCCCCTTTTGCTGCCTGGACATCTCAGAGGAACTGGCAGGGAAAAGAACTTGAAGGTCAGATTTTCCCATAGGAGACGAGTGGTTTCTCCTCAGCCCAGGGAAAGGGACAGAGTACGCAGACCCGGGTGTGGAGAGGTCAAGTTCAGCTGCATTTCCACGGGAAAGGGCGGAGAGGTCCGGTGCAGGGAGGGATGGAACAAACCTAAGCTGGATGTGGTGTTGCATGCCTGTAATTCCAGGCCTGGGCAGGCTGAGGCAGGAGGATCACTGTGAGTTAGAGGCAAGCTCTGTCTCAGAACATCAAACCAAAGAAATAAGCCTGGACAGGTCTATTGTGTCACTGTGTCCTTTCCTGCACTGTCCTTTGCTGTCAACAACACACTAGTACTTGGGAAGATGGCGATTTGGGACATAAGGCCCTTCTATTTTCTCAGAGCTAATTTTTTTTTTTTTTTTTTTTTTTTTTGTGGTACTGGGCATTGAACTCACAATCTCGTGCCTGTCAGACAGGTGCTTAAGTCACTGAGCCAAACTCCTGGCCCTGGTTTTTTGAGGCAGGGTCGCACTGTGTAGTTCAGGCCAGTCTTGTGCTTGTGTTGTAGCCCAAACTGGCCTCAAACTCACAACGCTCCTCCTACCACAGCCTCCTCAGCCTCCTGAGTGCTGGGGTTAAAGGCGTGCACCACCACACCCAGCTCAGAGCTAATGTTGAATGAATCCTTTCTCTTTCTTTCTTTTTTATTTTTCTTTACCGAAATAACTGGTCTCCTTTGATCTGATCAGCAGTGAGCAAAGGAACCCGAGCTTAGGGACCTGAGTGGCTGGCACCACAGGGGACCTGAGCCATCCAGTCTACCCCGTGGTGTCCACTGCCCAACACCCTGGGTCTAGATGTCTACACAGGGCTCTGCTGAATTCAACACTAGCACTTTCAGCTCCTGCTGATGGAACCTAATGTCTTTGAGGATTCGGAGACCGATCCATCCTCCCATGCAATGAAACTAGTGCTCCCCTCTCCACGGCCCCCGCCTTTCCCTAAGGCTGAATCTTGATGGCTGCCTTGATCCCCTGTGGCCATCGGGCCTCCTCTTCTTCACCTCCCTCTGCCACCCTCCAGCCTCCACTGCAGCCCCGACCCTAGGCCCCACGCTGGCCTGGCTCCTGCACCCCTCAGTGGGGTGTGGGGTTGGCCCATCGACCTGTCCCACTGTCCTGTCTGTTCCCCACTGTCCCCCGTCCCTGAAGTCCCTCTCCATGGCCTCTGTGTCTTCTCCACAGTTTCCGCTGAGATTCCTGCACTGGCCTGTGGCATAGACATGCTTTTCCGTGTCATTGCCCCTGTGTGAGAAGGGACGGGAAGGACACCTGACAACGAGGGCGAAAAGGTTTCCTTATGTATAAGACTGCTCGCCTGCGTGGACCCTGTGACGAGATGCCACTGAGGACGTGGTGCTGGCTCATGGCTCTCACTGAGCTGCGCTGCGAGCCAGGTCTGATGGCAGCTGAGGGCTGGGAGCATCCTGGATGCCAGGGAAACAACAGCGACACCGGCACGTGACCGCTGCTCTGCCTGCAGACTCTGAGATCAGCCCTGCAATACGGGAGCTTGTGACAGCACGCTGGCCTCT
Organism: Dasyprocta punctata; assembly: GCA_004363535.1. Classification (NCBI taxonomy): domain Eukaryota; kingdom Metazoa; phylum Chordata; class Mammalia; order Rodentia; family Dasyproctidae; genus Dasyprocta; species Dasyprocta punctata. The sequence goes on from RJWM01033961.1 coordinate 10,646, forward strand.
CCATAAATATTGTCGCATGAATGAATAGATGTAAATGTGAATCCTCTGCGTTAGTGACACTTTCACTGCTGTAACCCTCACTTACTCCTTGGTAGGGGGACCCTGATGGTGGAGGAGGAAGATGTTTGAACACTTCAGAGGGACAGCACTTAGAGGGAGCTGCATGCTATTCTTGGTGATGACACCAGGGCCCTTAGGAGAGCGATCGCTACCAGGACAGGCAGAAAGCCGTGTGCTGCACATGGCGTGGGGAGCAGCTGATGGGAAGCAGGGATCCCCCGTGCCTGCGTTGGCTGAGGCTCTCTTGGGGCAGGCGATAATGACCTGCCCGGGGTCACCTGGCGATGAGGGGGAGTGGGGATGGCTGGTAGGGTTGGTCACAGAGAGGTCACTGACCGTCTATGTGGCTCGGTTGTGGCCATCATTTCTAGGGATGAGACGCTGATGGGCTCGCGTGGGGCACACACACTTAGAATTAATGACAGGAAGGTGGCCTCTTGCGATTTGTATCCCTTGCCATGGTCCTTGAGAGAAAGCTAATCTTTTTTCTTTTTCCTGCCTTCTTCCTTTTTCTTTCCTCTCCTGTCTTCCCCTCCTGTGCCCTCCTCTCTTCTCCTTGACTGTCTGCTCTCTCACACCTGTGCTCATACAGCACTCATCCGCCCACCTGTCTTCCCGTCGTCCACCAGCTTTGCCGAGCACTTCCGCCCTCAGAGGTCACTGCGCCCTGGTTATCTCCACGCATGCGCGGAGCGGTTCCAACCGGTGCTTGGAAGGAGCTGCTACCTGCACGCCTTCCTCTGGCCCTCAGCCTCGGGCCGGACCGCTCACCTTCCCCTGGGTCTCAGGCCTCCTCCCCGGACTGTCCACAGTGCTTTCCAAATGCCTGTGGGGCTGTTTCCTTTCCCGCCTTGACACCCCTTTCCTGCGTGGGTTGGCTTCTCGCACGCGTGGGTCCTCATCGGTGCGAGGGGAGGAACGACAGATACATGCTGAACGCTGGGGCTGCAGGGGGTGACACGTGGCTAGGCTGGTGGGGACACCCCTTGGTGTCCCATCTCCCCCGAGGCCTGCTTCTGCTGGGAGGAGGAAAGAAGGAAGCTCTGCTCTAGGTCCCTGGACCTCTCAGGGGAGGACCCCGGCTTCCATGGGAGGGGGCGGGCTTGGGGTCCCCTGACTGCTCTTCCTGTCCCAGGTCCGGATGGGGGAGTGGGGCATGAACCACTTCCTGTGTCGCTGCCAGGGCTTCTGGGGCGCAGGGTCTCCCTGCTTTTTTTTTTAATCAGCACCGGGGATCGAACTCAACCTCGCGCCTGCCAGACAGGCGCTTAAACCACTGAGCCAAACTCCCGGCCCTGGTTTTTTGAGGCAGGGTCGCACTGTGTAGCTCAGACCGGCCTTGCGCTCACGTTGTAGCTCAAGCTGGCTTCGAACTCACAAGGCTCCTCCTACCTCAGCCTCCTGAGTGCTGGGATTAAAGGCGTGCGCCACCACGCCCGGCTTCTCCGCTTTTTAAGAGCATGAATGCCTCCTTGCTTCTAGCTCTGAGCTCAGCGAGATCCATGGTGGGGCGGCTGCCGCCCCCGCTCCCAGTCTCCCTGGAGCTGTAGCGTCTACCTCGGACCAGATTTATGGCCAGCAGGTTAATTCACCCAAGAAGGCTTCGGAAGGAACAACGCAGTCAAGCGGACTGGACACTGTGCAGGAGGCGACCCTTTGCACCGGCTCCTGTAAAACCAGTGTGGATTCGCAGGCAAGGAGCCATCAGAGCCCAGCTTCTGGCGCAGTTCCCCACTGCAGAGCAGGCGGGCTGCAGGGCTTGGGTCAGGACCCCCAGCCCCACCCCGCGGAGCGCCAGGGCCGTAGGGAGAGGGCGTGGCCATCGGAAGAGGGCGTGGCTACCACCAGAGCATCGTGGAAGCAGCTCTTCTGTGCGCCAGGCCTGGGGGTGGGTGGCGGGGAGCCCTGCTAGTGAGTTCTCAACAAAGCTGTGGGGCAGGAGTTGTTATAAACCCCAACAATTACTGACAAGGAAACAGCCTTGGAGACAGTAACAGGCACAGAACATGAAACCTAGGTTCCCCTGATGTCCCAGTCATACTGGCCAGATTGGCCTGATCTCGAACAATAGCCTGGTCACGTTGGCATTTGAAAGAAATTTAAAAATTCACCTCCTCAGGACTGCGTTTTGTACGCATCTGGAAAAATACCTATGGGAAAGCACAAATGCGGAGCGTGGGCTTTGCTGTGGAGAATCATGGCCAGCTGCTAACCCACCGCCGCCCTGTCCTGGATTTCACTGGTGCCCAGAGGACAGAGAAGGAAGCAGAGAGCAGGTGGCACCTCCGCACCTCCAGGCTGAACCGGGCCCTCCTGACTGTGAAGTTCTCGCTTCTTTTGTCCACCAGGTTCTGCTTTCTACCCTTCCAGAAGGACTGCGCTGCTGGTCAGACAAGTCCGCATTTCATTATGTTAGGGAAACAATCAATCTTCCTTCCTTTCTTTCTTCTTTTTTTTTCTTTCTTTCTTTTTTTTTCTTTTAAAAAGTACTCTTGAATAATCATAGCTAATGGAAAAGTGACCTAAGTAGAGAAATCAGCGTAAATTCGAACTACTGTATTGAAATATTTCTGCTAAATTTGATTGATTGACAGATTCATTAGTACTCCGAATTGAATCCAGGGTCTTTTCACCAAGCTATATCTCCAGACCTTTCAACATTTTTTATTTTGAAACAGGGGGTCTTGCTAAGTCCCTAAGTTGCCCAGTCTGGGCTCAAACTTCAAATCGTCCTGCCTCAGCCTCCCAGAGTGCTGGGATTACAGGTGCACACCACCATGGCCAGCTTTATTTATTTTATAGGGTCTCACTCTGTTGCTCAGGTTGGCCTCAAGATGCTTAGGCTCAAGTGATTCTCCTGCCTCAGCCTTCCAAATATCTAGATCTACAGCTGTATCCTGTCAGCATGTAAATATTAAGATTTTTATTTTTAATATGAACTTCATTGCATTACATTCAGTGGTATTCATATTCAGTGGTATTCATTTTTGAGAAGGGGTTGTCTTGACTAAAGCCAAAAAAAGTGGTATCAGATGTATCCACCAATCAGTAAAACATAGGAACACATTTTTTTTTTTAGGAGCACTTTGTTTTGTGTGAATGAACACGTGTTTAGACAACATGCCGGGCCTGCCAGCAGTTCCTGTTTTAATGCTGACCTGTGATTCTCTGCAGCATTCCCATTGCTCTGACCAGCGCTGGCCTGAGCTGGCCTGGCTCCGGGTTCTTCAGAACAGTGCTTTGCTGGAGGAGGAGAGCTATCACGGTGGGCTCACGGGAGAGAAAGGAAACCGGTGGGAGGTGAACTCTTCGGCCAAGCTAAGCCCAACCAGGTGCGATTGCGGAACAGCTCAGGTGGCCTTTGTTCTACACAAGAGTCTTGCTCCCTCACAATTTTGGAGCCGGCCAGCCCAGCGGGGTCCCAGACGCCCCTCTCTGGCTTGCTTTCACTTGGAAAGGACAAACAAAGTCAATCCAAAGTCAGGCAGGAAACTAAAAAGTCGGAGCCTCGAATACAGACATCTCAGGGTCAGACGCTCACGCTTTAAACCCAGGCTGTGAGAAGACGCGGCGCGCAGACCCTCCCCACCACACGCCGGCTGCTTCCCCCCAGCCCCCCACACCCGGCCAGGCGCGCTTTGGCCCGGACCCAGCCCGCGCTCTCTGTTTGGCGTTAGCGGTGGTTCTCGACCCCAGCCAGGCCCTGAGCCACTCGCGAAGTGGGCAGCAGACAGGACCACGGGCGGCGCTGCACACCCATAACCCAGACCTGTTGGGGGCGGACCCCGGGGTCACCAGTTGCAGAATTCCCAAGTGACCCCCAAACACAGCCACGATGAAGCCAGGGCCAGAGCAGGGCCACCATGATGTTCAAGCCAGACTCCCTGAATTTATCCGGGTTGATGGTGAGGGGAGTCAGAACCCTTTTAATGCACTGTGAAGAATGTTGAGTCACCAACATTGTCTGACCTTGTTGCAAGGTTGAGTTCAGCGATCTGCGGAGATGGAACAGTTGGACCCCTCATTTCTCGATAGGCGTCCACCTGTGTCCCCTTGTTCCGCAGAAACCCCGAGGAGTGGGGGGCACTCACCTATCCCAGCTAAGCTTGCAGCAGTGACTGGGACGTGAACGCCCCCTGCTGGTGATGATTCCTGGTCAAAGCTGGCGGGGGGCACCCTTTCTGGTTTGTGATATGGCCTCCAGGGGGCAGCATAGGCCGAGGCTCTCGGAGCATTGAAGGCGTTTCCATCAGTTTGAAAAACACTCATCGCTTTAGGAAACGTGCGCCTGAAACACGCCAGCATCGCGATAACGGAGGACTTGTAATTGGACTAAGCAGGGACGCTGCGGAACCCAACGTAAGGAAGTCAGAAAAATGCTTATAGAAAGTTATGAAAGAAATATCCAAGATAGGAAAGTGTGACTCTCTTTGGGGAAAATGCAGGCAAGGCTTTTATGGTGAATTTCACTTCAAAGTGAAGGATCAGCGGGAGGGCTCTGGGGTCCTGGCTTTTCTGTTCCTCCTCATCCTCGAGGCCGTGGGAGGGCCCTGGGGGTTCTGGCTGCAAGTGAAGGGGTACAGGAGCCAGCTAGCAGGAGAAGCAGGCGGCAAGTCGGCGACCCGTGCTGGGGTTCACCTCTCCGCCTCTAACCTCCAGGGGGGGTGATGAGTCTCGGCGTGTGTGGGGGTCTGTGTCTCACTCTGATGCAAAATCAGTGGCTCCTGAACTGAATCCTCACAGTGGAAAAGCTGGTGCATTTTAGTTTTGTTAGAGCTGTTAAACTAAGAACCCTTGGGACACAAACGTCCGCAGAATCTCAATTTAAGAATGTGCACGCCACCTCCCCTTGTGAGGACTGTCATCCCGAGCTTGGTTTGTTCCTAGTGTGTCTGCAAGCCTCCTTGACAGGTCCCTGGGCTGAGACAGTGAGGTCCCTTCAGCCAGGAGGTGAGGAGCAGGGCCCGATCCTGGGGGTGATGTGCGCTCAAACCTCAAGGCCAGGGAATGGGCTCAGGGAGATCTTGGGGATGCCTGCAGAATGGCTGTCGACGCCTCAGCTAGCTCTGCTTCACCTTAATATCGGGTGCACTAAATACAAGGGCTGATCAAATACATGTTCACGGTTTAAGAATCTGACCTACAGCCAAAGACACAGTGCCATGAATCCCGCTCCAAATCCTCCCCCTCGCTTTGAACACACTCATTCCATCCTTCTTACCGCTCCCTGCAGCGGTTCTGGAAGTCCTCTTTGATGAAGGTATTTTGCGATCAAAAATACGGTAAATGCCACTGCCAGGCATCATCCAATGGAAAGGCAGCCTCGTAAAAACATGATGTTGTGCCCTCATCCACTTTGTTCACTGAATCTGGCACATAGGAGTTGTCTCTTCCACAAAGTCAAAATGACCATGAAAAGGGAATATTTCGAATGGATTCAGGACATCAAGGCAGCTATGACAGCACAATTAAAGGCACTCAGGAGAGAGGACTCCAGAGCCGCTGCAGAAAGTGGTGGAAACAATGGGATAAATGTGTCTGAAATGAGGGCGCGTACAGCATTTCCAGGGGGGTTAATGGCAATGTGCCTTTTAATGCAATAAGTGAAAAACCATTTAAACAGTCATAGTATGTCTGGATCACACCGAGTAAGATGGAAGGGGAAGAAGGCATCCTGTAGCTGTGGAAACGGGCCCGGTCCTGTCTGCTCCTTGAGACTGCAGCTTGCGCCACGTCACGGAGGGTCGGTCTCCTTTCAAAGCCGTCCTCTCCGCCTGCGGTAACCCCAGCAGCCTCCCGCCCTTCCTTGTCTCATCCTATTTTGTGGCCTGAAGCATGCAAGGCTTCACGTGTGGGAGGCAGAAGCTGTCTCCAGCCAGATGCAGATGTCCTGGCTTCTGCCCAGCCCAAGTGCCGGGTGCAGCAGCAGTGTGGCCATCTCTGGCGTCTGCTGCCCGTGACCTGCTCTGGAAGCTGAGTCTGTGGCAGACTGGAAACCAGCACGTTCTCAGGGGCAACGGGACCCAGAGCGGCCACCTCTACCTGGAGCCTCTGTCCTCTCTCAGGATAAGTGACCGTGCTCAGAAGTCCAAACAGACCCTTTGTCACTAATGCAATTAAAAATAAATTTGGGAGTGGGCTTGTGAGTGAAAGAAAATCAACCTTCATAGCAACCAACAGTGATCCCCTGTGTGAGCTGCCGGCACCTCCGGCTACAGAGCGGCCCCCAGGCCCAGGCCGTACAGCATCTTCAGCTGTAAGCAGACAGCTGCGCATAGCCTTGTGCACGCTCTTTAAAGACACACCGACCCTTCTGCTAGAGAAGGAGTGTTACCTTGGAAATGTGAAAACTTTCCGGTAAACTGCTCAGAATCTCCATTTTTGAATGTGAAAGACTGAAGCAATTGGTCTCAGGAAGAAAGTCGATGTTTAAAAATATTTACATCCCTCCCCACTATTTAAACTAAGGACTATATTTAACTAAGGACAACCGAAGGGTGTTTTCCAAAACAAGCTCCTTAGCAGATTGCTTGACAGCTGCTTGTGTTCTTTCTAAATGCACACGTGGCTGAAAGCCTAAGAATGTAGTTACACGTAGGAGATGCTTTTTATTAAATGCATGCTTTTCCCCCCCAAGGAATTTGTAACTTTCTATATGAATGAGAATATAGAGTACCTATGGGGATGCCAGCTGGCCTTAGGAGTGCCACGGAGGTGGGGGTCACAGTCCCTCTGCACTCGCGACGACCTTCTACCTGTCCGCTTCCTGCTGACACCACACAATGATGCGGTGCTCTAGTTTTAGGGCTTGAGAAGAGCTCACAAAGCCTCTTGCACCTCTGACACCTGAACCCCAAGTGGGCGTCACCTCTTGTGTTTTCTCACCTAGTCCTTGCTGCCCTGGTTTTAGTTGCTCCCAAATTCAAGAACAGTCATCCAGGCAGCAGCACCACCACCACCACCATCACCACCACCAACAATAACAACAACAAAATACTCTCCCCCTCTCTCTGAGATGAAGAACTCCCTTAGTGCATGGGAAGTTTGTCTGAGGAGGCATCTGTAGAAGGCACCTAGAACCCCCATGCTCAGCCAGAAACAGGGAGCTGGGTAAATTTTGTGGCTTTGCACCTCGAGGCAACTGGTTTCCAAATGAATGTGTCACTTCCCCCCTCGCCTGTTGATGGTTAAACCCAGAAAGCTGGTGCATCCTTCCTTCCTTCCACGCAGAGCCTGTCCCCGGGGCTGTTCTTTCTGCTGTGGAGCCTCTCAGCTCCGGGGTGTGAAGCTCTGAATTTGAGTCCCTAGAGCTCACGGTGGTCTACAGGGTGGCCCCAGACCCCAGGCTCCTGAGTGCATGAATCTAGAGTGTCAAAGCCTCTGGGGACGAGCACTGGGGTGGGATGCAGTGAGGGGTGACAGGGATGCTCTGTGTGACAGTCCCAAGTCCCCCCGGTAACGCCCTGCATCCAAGCCCATTTCCTTACACGAAGCCCTCATTTCTTGCCCTAAGCCTCCACCTCCTTTCATGTTTCACGACTCTTCCAGGCCTTCTTCTGTATGCCTGAAGCTTAGGGGGTCTCCCTGGTTCCTCTGGGCTGCTCACCTCCAACCAAGTTCAGTCCAAGTTGTGCTGACTCCACATCCTACGTGCAGGACCAGAAGACCACTCTCACCCTGGCCTTATTGTGTGTGGTCTCTTTGGCCCAAATGCTTATCTTCCCCTGTCCCCTATTGGCTGCGAAATGAAACACTGGCCAGGGTGCTCCCTGCTCTGCTGCAGCTCTCTTGGGGGGCAGTGCTGGCCTCCACCCTGTCCAGCCTCGTCCTCCTGCCTCGGGGACAGTCATCTGAGTTCTTAGGTCCAAGCCTTGGCTGTGCTGTCCTGCATTCTGAAGCAGGGCTTCTCCTCCCCCACTGACAGGTGATCCAGGTCCCCTCGTGCTGAGAAGCGTTCCCCGCCCCGTCAGGACACGGGGCACTCACTTGGCCCTGCAAGTCTGTGGAACCTGCTGTCCACACCTCAGGGAGAAATCACGGCTGGAACTTGCTGTTTCTCAACTACTCACATCCTAGCTTCCCTCCTAGGGTGAGACAAAGACTTATATTACACTCACAACCCATAGATTGCCTTGCACAAGGTAAGAACCTGTGAAGTACTTCTCAACGAACTTAGTTATTTCTGCTCGGGTAATTGAGCCCTAGAATCAGCAGTTCTCTGAGGGCATTTTGATAGTGAACTTTCGCACCTACAGGAGAGCTCACCAATAACTTGGTGTAAGCAGAAGGGAAACAAGGTCTCAATTTCATCAACAGATTTTGATGCAGTTTTCTAGAGTTGATGGCCTTATAAGCTATCACAGACTCAAACAGATGGATGGATCTTAGCCCCTCTGTGACAGTAACTTCCTGTCCCCCAAAGCCACCCTCACCCCCAGTTGTGCATAAAAATCGAGTTATGTCCACACTTCAGACCGGCTCACAAGCCAACGGAGACCTCCTGCTCCGCAGTGGACCGGGTGTACACGGAGCTGCTGTGTTCCGGGGCGTCTTTCTGGAAGACCGGGCAGCGCTTGCACAAGTGCCTGGCCACGTGCTTTTGGAAGAAGGCCGAGACATACCCACGGAACTTCTCTCCGACGAAGGCGTAGATGATGGGGTTCACGCAGCAGTGCGTCATCCCCAGAATCTCCGTCACCTGGCTGGCCTGGTCCAGCCTGTTAGAGCTGCTGCAGGTGTTGAGGGCTACGTGATTAGAGAAGGTACCCAGCAGGAGCACGATGTTGTGGGGTGCCCAGAAGAGGAAATAGCCGATCATGATGGTGAAGATGAGCCTGACCGCCCTGTGCCGCCTCCTCTCGTTCCGGCAGCGCAGCAGCCTCTGCAGGATGAAGGAGTAGCAGACGACCATGACGAGCAGGGGCAGCACCAGCCCCAGGAAGACCATCTTTAGTGTCTGAAAAGTCTTCCAGAAATAATACTGGTGGAGGGGGAAATAAGGGCTGCATGTATAATGTAAAGTTTCTTTTTGAGATTTGATGAAGATGATTCCCGGGAGAGACGCACACAGAGCCACCCACCAGGTGACCCCGCTGGTCATCACCCCAAAGAAGACCGTCCTGGCTTTCAGAGCAAACACGGCGTGGACAATGGCCAGGTACCTGTCGATCGTCAGGAGGATGATGAAGAAGATCCCTCCAAAATAGCCGACCTGGTAGAGCCCTGTGAGCAATTTGCACATCGCATCTCCAAAGTCCCAGTTGTGGGCAGCGGCGTAGTGAGCCCAGAAGGGGAGGGTGAGGAGCAGGAGCAGGTCGGAGACGGCCAGGTTGAGCAGGTAGATGTCGGTCATGCTCTTCAGTCTCTTGCAGGTGATCAG
>RJWM01033962.1:0-20079 GCA_004363535.1 Dasyprocta punctata
GTTTGGGCTACAACATGAGCGCAAGGCTGGTCTGAACTACATAGTGCGATCCTGTCTCAAAAGAAAACTAGGGATGGGAGTTTGGCTCAGTGGCTTAAGCGCCTGTCTGGTAGGCACAAGGTTGTGAGTTTGATCCCTGGTGCTGCAAAAGAAAAACAAACAAACAAAGACGCTTGCTGTCTTTTCTTTTTCTTCCTTCCTTCCTTTTCTTTCTTTCTTTCTTTCTCTTTCTTTTTCCTTTCTTTCTTTCTTCTTTCTCCTTCTCCCTCCCTTTTTTCTTTCCATTCTTATTTTTGTTTTAAAAACTTAGTAAGTAGAAATAAAATAAAAATAAATAAAATCCTATATATTCAAGGTATTCAGCAAGATATTTTGAGATACATACATATTGGCAAATAAGTACCACAATCAAGTTAACATACCCATCACTTACCATATTTAATAACTCTTTATTTCCTTCACTTGGAAACATTTTATAATAGCATATGTTAAAATGTTTTATATTTTATAATAGCATATGTAAAAATATTTAATAACTCTTTATTTCCTTCACTTGGAAACATTTTATAATAGCATATGTTAAAATATTCTTAAGCAGAAAGAAAAAAATACTTAGTGTCTCACTCCCAAAACCTGATCAAAATGGGTAAACGAACACACTCTAAATTTCTATTTCAGAGATTTCTTCGTGTCTCTGTGCATAAATGTATTTTTTAAAATAAAAATTTGGTGATGTCATATCTATTGTTTTTTAGCTTGTGCTTCACTTAACGGAGTATATATAGTGGGCATCTTTTCACCTCAGTAAGATCATGTCAACATCATGATCTTTTAAAGATGTTATGTTTTGGTTTGAAATGTTCCCCATATTCTCACGTAGGGAGAATGGAAGGTGATTGGTGCTATCACTTAGGTGGGCCATGCTTGGAGGTGGGCCACTGGTGGAATGATCTGGAAGGGCATAGTCCCACTCCCAGCTACTCCACTCTCCTGCTTTCTTGCTGCCATGCCATGAGCAGCTTTCCTCTGCCAGACACTGCTACCATGCTGTTTCTGCCTTGGAGCCAGCAGATGAGGGACTGGAATGCTGAGCTAAAATAGACCTCCCCTCCACTGAATTGTCAGTGTCAGGTGCTTTTGTCCCAGTTAAGAGAAAGTGACTAAAACAATGATGGAATTAATAACTCCTTTTTGCTGTCCCCCATTACTTTTCTTTACATGCTTCTCCTTTCTCCTGTGATTTCCCTTCCTCTTATAATAGTCTCTCTTCTTCTTTCATGTCATCTTTTTTAGGTTCCACAAGTTAGGGAAAACATGTGACACTTGTCTCCCTGAGTCTGGCTTATTTCACTCAGAGAGATGATTTCCAGTTCCATTCATTTTCCTGCAAATAGCCTAATTTTGTTTTTATTCATCTTTTCTTTAACCATTCATCCACATATGGGCACCGAAGCTGGGTCCATATGTTGGCTATTGAGAACTGTTCTACAATAAACAGTGTGTCCAGGTATCTCTATGGTATGCTACCTTTAATTTCTTCAGATATATACCAGGTAGTGGTGTAGCCGGGTGGTTGGGTAGTTCTACTTTTAGTTTTGTTGTTGTTGTTGTTGTTTGTCTGTTTTTTGAGGACTTTCTATAATGATTTCCATAGTGGCTTTCCTAATTTGCCTTCTCACCGGCAGTGTAGAAGCATTACTTTTCCCCTGCATCTTCACCAGCCTTTATTGTTGGTTTTGTTTTTGTTTCTTGATTTGTTTGTTTGGTTTTTGCATATGTTTTCTTTGGTATTTGTTTTGTTTTAGAGACAGGGTCTCACTCCCTAGTTAAGGCTGGCCTTAAACTAACTATGTAGCCCAGGCTGGCTTCAAAATTGCATCCATCCACCTGTCTCAGCCTCCTAAGTACTGGAATTACAGATGTGCACCACTATACCAGGCTGGTTTTTGTATTCTTGATGACTGCCACTCTGACTGGGGTGAGATAGAAGCTCAGTGTAGTTTTGATTTGTGTTTTCTTAATGGTTATAAATGTTAAACATCTTTTCCTATACTTATTGGCTCTTCATTTTTCTTTTGAGAAGTCTCTATTCAATTTATTTGTCCATTTACTGATTGGGCTCTTTGAATTTTCAGTGTTAAATTTTGAGTCCTTTATATATTCTAGATACTAAACCTCTGTCAGAAGAATAACCAGCAAAGATGTTCTCTGATTCTGTAGTCTATTTCTTCACCGTCTTAATTCTTTTCCTTGATATGTAGAAATCTTTTAAATTGATGTAGTCCCTTTTATTGATTTTTGTGGTTATCTCTGGGCTATTTGAGTCCTATTCTGGAGGTCTTTGACTTTACTTGTGGCTTTAAATGTTTCTCCTGTGTTTTGTTTTTACAGTTTCAAAGTTTCGGGTCCTATATCTAGATTTTTTGATGAATTTTGAATTGATTTTTGTATAGGGTGAGAGACAGGATCTTGTTTCAATCTTCTGTGTATGGCTATTGAGGGCTCTTAGAGTCATTTGTTAAAGAGGCTGATTTTGGTTCTTTTATCAATACTCAGAGGGCTGTTGTTCTGTGGGTTTATTTTTTGTCTTCTATTTTATTAGTCTATGTGTCTATTTTTGTGCCAATACAATGCTCTTTTTGCTATTATAACTTTGTTGTAAAACTTGAAAGTGGATATTGTGATACTCCAGCATTGTATTTTTTATTTATTTTTTATTTATTTTTTTTTTTTTGTGGCACCAGGGATCGAGCTCACAACCTTGCACCTGCCTGACAGGCGCGTAAGCCGCTGAGCCAAACTCCCGGCCCTGGTTTTTTGAAGCAGGGTCGCACTGTGTAGCTCAGGTCAGCCTTGTGCTCGCGTTGTAGCCCAAGCTGGCCTCGAACTCACAATGCTCCTCCTACTTCAGCCTCCCGTGTGCTGGGATTAAAGGCGTGTGCCACCACGCCCGGCTTGTATTTTTTACTTTAGATTGCTCTAGTTATATTGCATCTTTTGGGTTTCTGTATAATATTGTGACTATTGTTTCTAGGTCTTTGAAGAATGTTATTTATTTATTTATTTATTTTTTAGCACCGGGGATCAAACTCACAACCTCTCGCCTGCCAGACAGGTGCTTAAGCCACTGAGCCAAATTCCCGGCCCTAGTTTTTGAGGCAGGGTCGCACTGTGTAGCTGAGACCAGCCTTGCGCTCTTGTTGTAGCCTGAACTGGCCTCAAACTCACAACACTCCTCGTACCTCAGCCTCCTGAGTGCTGGGATTAAAGGCATGCGCCACCACACCCGGCTGAAGAATGTTACTGGAATTTGAACAGAGATCACATGGAATTTGTAGATTGCTTTTGGTAATATGGTCATTTTAATAATATTCTGTTGATTCATGAAGGTGGGTGATCTTTTCATTTTCTAACATGTTCTCTACAATTTTCTTTAGTGTTTTGAAATTTTCATTTACAGGACTTTTACCTTCTGGCTAGTTGACTCCTAGAAATCTCATTTTTAAAAGTTATTATGAATGGAATTATTTTCCTGTTTTCTTCTCAGTTAATTTATTATTGGTGACTAAAAAAAGCTAGTGGTTTTTTTAACATTGATTTTTTGATCCTGGCATACATATAGTGTTTCAAGATGTGGAATACTTTAGACAATATTAGTAACTCCTCCATTGTGCAATTACGTTATAAATGTATACTTTGTGATCTGTGATCTATTGTTCTTTGAAACCTGTACCGAAGATCTTGCAGACTGTTTCACCATAGGGGAATAGCACACAGTGATTGTGGAAAGATGGAGTGTTATAGGTTTGAGAATCAAAATTATCTTGGACTATCCCCAGCACTCAGGAGGCTGAGGCAGGAGGATCGTTGTGGGTTTGAGACCAACCTGGGCTACAAAGTGAGTTCAAGGCCAGCCTGAACTGCATAATGACAACCTGGCTCAAAAAAATAGAGCTGGGGATTCAGCTCAGTGGCCTAAGCGCCTGCCTGGCAGGCACAAGGTTGAGTTCGATCCCTGGCACCAAAAAAAAAAAAAAAGAAAAGAAAAGAAAAGAAAAAAGAAAAGAAAAGAAAAGAAAAAGAAAAAAAATAGTCACTTACTTAAACTTTTCTGTCTAACCTAATAATTGGATGACTATTAGGTAAACTTCTTGGAACATATCACTAAGCTTAGTGGACCTCTAGACTCCACTAACATTAAAGCTAAGAATGCTGAAAGGTAACATCTGAAACTTAGAAGAAAGATTTCCTCACTTTGCTGTAGGTCATTTGATGTCCCCCCTACCAAAGTATGTATTTAGTAAATGTACTGACTTCTAACTTTCTTTTCTTTTGTAGTGCTGAGATCAAAAGCTAGGGCTTTAAGTTATTAGGCAAGTGCTATGCCACTGGGGTATACCCTTAGTCCCTACTGACTTTCGTTTGTTCTATGACAGTAAAAGCTCGTGTAACCTCTTCCACAGTGGAACATGTCATTCAAGGTAACTTGCCTAGTGACAAATACGGTCATTCATATTTGGCTCAGAATAAAGTAACTTCTTATTTCCTTATAGCAGAGTTGTTATTTACATCGATACTACTTTCAACCTTTTGCATATTTCGTGAACAATGAGAAACTGGGTATTCCAAAAAAAGGCGGAATTTTTGGACCTGAGGATTCAACTCTAAATTGTGGTCAGTCTGGTAAAGTTCTATTCTTCTGGGTGTCCTCACCGGTGTACCACTGTGTTCACTGTGCATTTCTCACAAACATAGCAAGGATCTTTCACTCATCATAAATGCAAGTTCAACTGAGTTTTGACTTTTATACAAAGATAACATTGAAAGCAAAGAAGAAGATAATCTTCCATCATAAAATCAAAGTGCAAAGGCTTTGAAATTCAAGAAGGCCTTGCTAAAAGGCAATAGTGACCTCCAAAAGAAAACCCACCCTCCAGTGGTATAACACTCTGGGCCTGGGCCTCCAAACACAGCCCAAGGACCCTAAACATATTTGCAGGAGGAATAAGCTAAACTAAAATGCCACTATCAGGTTTCCCTTGACCAAAAAGGTTATGGAAAATAATAGCAACATGCTGATTTTTGTTGTAGATGCCAAGGCCAACAGCCTCAGAAGAAGCAATCTCTGAAAAATAAATCTACATATTTATATTAAATCTGATCTTTATATTTTACAGTTAATTCAATGTGTGAATGGCAGTACGTGGACCAGAAGAAAACAACGTGGAGGGCAAAACCAGTCCACAGACTAGTTTAAAATTTGGCAGACCAACAATTGAGTCCCATGACCAGATGGAGTCACTGAATTTGAAGGATTTATATGAACAGGAACAAGGGCTGACTTCATTCTAGCTCGTGTATACCAATGAGGGGTCAATGACCAGAAACCCCCACCAGATGTTGGATCCAATAATCATAAGGATGTTAGGTCAGCTATAGAGTAAAAGTAGATGGCTGTTAAAGGGCCTAAGATAGCCCAAGACAGTTTCAGTTCTTGACCTACAACATTCTGTCTATCCACAAGCACAATATTCTAGTCAGCCGAGGTCAACTAGTCTGTCGGATAGTAACGCAGATTTGGCTTCTTCAAGAACTTTTGCCATTATTTCAAGAATTTTCATTGTGATGGCAGTCCCAGTAGGCTAATACAGCACCTCTCCAATTCTCACTGGAGCCTCTTCCTTTTATGCTCCAAGTGCACTCTGCCTCTGTGTCTGTGCCTCTTCAGGCAGCACCTCTCCCCTACACTTAGCTGTTAACATGTTTTTTCCCACATCAGAGATGAACCACATCTCACGACCTTTGTTTCTGCCATGGCCACAGAATAACTAAATAGGGGCCAGAAAAATGACTTCTGACTTGACTTGAATCACGAAAGGCATTGTGACTTGAACAATGCTGTTATGGCTTTTTTGCTAGAGGGAGGGAGTTCGGAAATTAAACAACTGAAGTAGTTTCCTTGATGGGCACTGTCACCATACTGTGTAGTCCCTTCGAGAAAGGTCTCATCGCCTCAACTGCTGGGTGTGCTGTGTTAGCCTTCGCTAGTGATAGGCTGGGGTTAGAGAAAACCACCTTTCCTGAGATGACCTGACATTTCAGGGACAGCCTGCAGCCAGTGACATCCATGCTGGCATAAAGGCCTAGCCCTAGCCTCCACTCTGACAATGCTGAAGGGTCACCACCCAAAAGACAACCCTAATGGGCTGGCTGAGGCTCATGTCACAGCTAGACTGCTCCTTTCTCCTCCTGCTTTCTGCCCCTCTCTTCCATAGCAGTTAATCCTGAAAGCACTCCCTAGTAAAGATCTTCCCTGCTAACTTCTATCAGTCTGTTTCTAGGAAACAACCCAGAAATTACCAACTAATGACAATTTTGTTGTAAATTTATGACATCCTACAGACAATGGAAACAGTGTTTATTTTATTTATTTATTTATTTAGGTACTGGAAATTGAACTCAGGACCTCGCGTTTGCCAGCCGGGCACTGTGCTGCTGAACTATACCCCCAGGGAGGTGTTTATTTTGAAATATAAATTTAGTGAAGAATTAAAAAGAGGTAACGACCACATATAGTAAAAGAATACATAATAACTGCTGAATGGTGACAGAACAGAAATTAGTGTCATGAATTTAAAATTGAGTTTATTACTGTTTTGAAGACATTAAACAACTTGGTGTGCTAATGGCCATTTCAATAAATTAACATTTTGCCTAGAAAAGATGTGCAGACTGATCTAGCTTTTGTGCCTTTTGCTTTGCATCTCTCATCTCAATTTTGCATGTGGTGTGCATACTGATGATTGAATCCAAGGCTACCCATATGCTAAGCACAAACTGTCCATTGAGTTTTATCTGTTTTCTTCAAGAGCTCTTTGCTATGATGGTTTAGGGTTTGGTTTGTTACCAAAACCAGCCAGATCAAACATCTATGATGATGGGAAAAAAACACTTAAGCAAACTCTCTTTCAGAAACTTCATTTCTTCATTTCTTAAGAGAGATAAAGAAATGAAACTCATCTGTATCCAGCAAATGGACAACCCATATACTGACAGGATACTTTCACTTCCTTTTGCTTTTAACTGTGAACGGTAAGTAACGTCAGCAATAACATGAAGGTGGCCCCTGGCAGGGAAGTGTAGGAAGTCAGGAGGGAAGCGTGCAGAGCTTCAAGCTACAAGAGAACAAAACGTAAGTGCGGTTAACTGGAAAACTGTAGACTTTTCCTTATCAGCATTCAAGAGTACATGTTTTGGATGAGACTGTATTTAAAATACTGGGGTTTTTTTCCTAGCTGTGTGACCTTGAGCAAGTTCACTGACCTATCCTAAACTTGTTTCCTTAAGCACTTGAGCATTTATTTCCCAATAAACGAGTATTTTGTGCAGACATGAAGATGATTCAGGGGCCCTATTCTCCAGTACCTTATTAACAGGTAAGGAATGTGTAATCACAAACACCAGACTCAGCTGAGTCCATGTCATGATTACATGAGACTTGGCGGGGCCACAGGAGCATAAACCATAACACTTCCCAGAAGTCCCACACATGGGTGCATGAGGTTCTTGGGGGACATTTAGATATAAACTATAATTGGGGTGATACCTTATATTGTTACTATAATAACTGAAACATATTGAAACATTAAACGCAGATATGCAGCATTTCCTTCCTTCTTTCTTCTCTCCCTCTTCTCCTCCTCCCCCTCTCCTCCCTCTATTTTTTGAGATAAGGTCTTGCTGTGTTGCCCAGACTGTTCTTGAACTCCTAGGCTCAACTGACCCTCTCACTTCAGCCTTCTGAGTGGCCAGAAGGAGAATTTGGCTCATTCAGTGTTAATTTACTGAAAAAACATTATTTCTTGCTGTTTTAGATACTGTGCTAGGTGGTACCAATGAGACAAAACATAAATAAGTTGAAGTTTTTGGTGTACTTGAAAGAAAAATAAAAGGTTCATCAACAGGGAACTGTGCCCACAAAGGCTTGCTGATAATAAATATATTATTTTTATTTATTTGTTACATTGCCAGGGGTCAAACTCAGGACCTTGTACTTGCTAGGCAAGTGCTCCACTGACCTATACCCCCAGTTGATAATAATATCTTTGAATGCTTACTGTGCCAAGCACTACATCAAGTAAGATGTGATTTAGACACTAGTATTCTCTCTCATCCTTGTTTAGAAAGGAAGTGGCTAGAGAAGACAGACAGGAAAGATGGTGTTCAAATCACAGTTAACCTCTTACTAGAAATCATGCAAAAATTTGAAATTCATGCTGGATTTGAAAGCTATGCTGGATGGCTTTTTCGCCCCTCCCAATCCACTCTCCATCCTGCCCTGCCCTGCTCAAGACACCAGGAGGCAAGTAGGGAAGAACTCTCTCAAATGCTGCTGAGTCTTGCCTTCCACTGATATCTCTGCAGAAATCAGTGGGAAGAGTAGGAGGAAGATTCCCCTGGCTGCCCCGCTGTTGTCTGCCTTGAGCCTGCAGTGTCCCTCAGCTGAAATTCACTTCTCTGAAGGAGGCCAATGCCCTGTGACGCTCCCTCTCTGTTCCAGTTCTCTGTGTTCTCTCTTTAAATGCCTACACTTGAGGAAGCTGCACCTAAGCTGCCTCCAGGCTTGCATTACTACACTATCACCTGTGGGCTGCCCTACATCTATGACTTGATGAATGGTAACTTTTGAACAAATTAATGCATTTTAATCCACCTCCACTGCCATTTCCTCAGTCCAAGCTGTCCCTGGACTAAATGACTGGACAGCATTCTAATTTGATTTACAGCATCCATTCTTTTTGGGGGAGAAAGGGCGAAGGGTAGGACATAAAAATGAAATATTTCTACTCTTCTCCAATGACTATTTTGTTGATATTGGTGGTGCTAAATCTTGCTTTTGTGTCCTCAGTGATGTCTTGGTTAGATTTCACAACATTATGGTTACTTTTAGTAGTTAAAATTCAACCCACTTTAATCCTAAATTTTATTATCTAATTTTTTTCTTTTAAGAATTTATCATTAGCGGTGGGGATTGGTTAGCTCAGTGGTAGGAGGCTTGCCTACCATGCCTGGGCCCTGGGACCAATCCCAAACCCTCCCACCACAAGACTTTACCCTTAAAAACTCTTTTTATAATGAAAAATTCAAATACCATGTACAAAAGTAAAAAGGAAAATAATATAGTCACTTTCAATTATAGTAGGTGTCTTAGTTACTTTTCACTCGCTGCTGAGACAGAATACCTGACGCCAAAAATCAGGGAAGGAAAGGCTTATTGCTTGTAGCTCTCGGGATTTTTGACCTATACTTAGTTGGTTCCAAGGCAGCATGGTGTGGTGGGACAGCCATTCACAGCAGCTGCCAAATAGCAAGGCGTGCTGGCAAGAGAGAAAGTGAGTGGAAGACTCACGTTCCTCCCACCCTTATGCTGTATGTTGGCTTCACCCCTGGGCGAGTGCAGCACTCACATCACCAATCCCAGCGCTAGACAACAAACCAATCATGAACACCAGACTCGGCCCCATCCAAATTATGTGAGGACTTGGGGGGGACACAGAATCCAACCAGTACAGTAAGTTTAATAATTGTTAACACTTTGCCATTATTTAATCTTTCTTTTTTCCATCTTTTTCTCTGGATTATTTTTAACCTAGACTTGAATATCTATCATTCACTTATACATTTTTCAATGTATCTATCTAACAGATAAAGTCAGACGTTATTTTAAAAATCAAACTTTAAACTGGGTGTGGTGGACATGCTTATAATCCCAGCACTCAGGAGGCTGAGGCAGGAGAATCATTGAAAGTTGGAGACCAGCCAGGGCTACAAAGTGAGCTCAAAGCCAGTCTGAACTGCATAGTGAGACCCTGTCTCAAAAAGACATGACAAAAAAAAAAAAATCAAGCTCTAGTATCATTACCACACCTAACAAAACAATTATTTCTTAATATTTAACAACCAATGCAGAACCCGTATTTGCCTAATGGCCTCAAGTGTTCTTTGCAGTTGAATTATTTCAATTATGATCCAAAGATGTCCCTGTCTCTTTTTTCTTTTTAATATTATTTTTAAAGAACCAGGTCAGTCATACCACATTCTGGACATGGCTGATTGCATCCTTTGTGACTTTAACATGTTCACGTATTTCTATAAGTTGGTTGTTAGGCCTATCAGCTTAATTAACTTTGAGATACATTTCTTGGTATAGATTAGGCTGTGTGCTTCACCTTTTGAATTTACTCTTGATAACCATCTTTCTATTTTCTTCTTTTTTTTTCACCATTTTTTTGCAGGTAGGTGGTTTTGGGACAGAGTCTAGTTATGTAATACAGGCTGGCTTTAAACTCCCTTATGTAGCCCAGGTTGTCCTCAAACTCAAGATGATCTTCCTGTTTCAGCCTCCCAAGTGCTGGGATTACAGGTATGCACCACCATGCCTGGCTGTCGTCATTCTATTTTCTAACAACAAATTGATTTTTTTTCAGTCCTGAGGATTAAATTTAGGTCCTCATGTATGCTAAGCAAGCACTCTACCACTGAGCTATACTCTCAGCCCAGCCAATTGATTTTAAAAAATACATAAAAGCAATAATATCACAATTTGCTTAAAAACCCTCAGTTGTGTCTTTGGCTCTAAATTTAAAGATTAAAATCCTTATAATTTTGGAAATAATGTTTTTCCATTTTCATCTGGTACTACATTCATTGTATTCTGCCTATGCTGAACTTTTCTTCATCTTTTTCAACCTGACTGGTACATTCTTCCCTCCTCTCTGATGAATTAATTCCTATTTATGCTTCACATCTCAAACTACATTTCAAATTTCTTCCTCAGGGAAGCCTTCCTTGACCACCCAAATAGTTTGCTCAGTCAGGATTCTTTTTTTCTTTTAGTTCTAAGTGACAAAACAAAACAAAATTAAAAACAAAGAAACAAACAGAAACTACAAACACACTCACATGTAACCCCAAAATGTTCATGGGTCACTGATATGAGTCTGGGGCCTTGTTTTAATTAACATCCTCAGAAATGTATTTTTGCAACTGTTCTTTTGAGCTTTATTCTCAAGTGTACTAGTGCATTCAATTAGCTTAGTTGTACAACTGAAGAGCATGTCAATCAAAATGGTTCCAGGAAGTCTCTGCATTTCTCTCATTGATTTGGCTTTACTCACATGGAACATTCTTGAAACAGTCACTGAGGCTTTGAACTTTCATTAATGAGGACTAGGTCACGTGATCATCAAGAAATCAGTGGTGGGATCAGCCCCACCTGATCTACATTAGAAAATGGAGCCAGACCTGGTGGTGTATACTTGTAATCCCAACGCTCAGGAGACTGAGGTAGAAGAATCACTGGGTCTGAGATTAGCTTGGGCCACATGGTCAATTCAAATCTGGCCAGACCTATATAGTGAGACCCTGTTTCAGAGAGAAAAAAGAGAGAGGGAGGGAGGGAGAGAGAGAAAGAGAGGAAGAAAGAAAGAGAAAGTGAAAGAGAAAGAGAAAGAGAAGCACAAGAATAAAATTTTAAAAGCTGTTAGGGAAAAGAAGCAAATCACCTATAAAGGAAAGCCCTTCAGAATTACAGTGGACTTCTCAGCACAAACTCTCTAGTCAAGGAGAGCTCGGAGTGAACTACTCCAAGTTCTAAAAGAAAACAACTTTCAACCCAGATTGATGTATCTTGCAAAACTATCTTTCAAAATAGAGGGAGAAACAAAATACTTCCATGATAAGGAAGAGTTGAGGAAATTCATGACCAGTAAACCAGCACTCCAAAGTATTTTGAAGGACATTTTAGAAAGGGATGATAAGTACTACAGCTCTACAAACCCCAATAGAAGGCATCCTCTAGGAAAACAGAAATCAACATGATAAAGATAAGTCAATACGTATCAGTTTTAACTATCAATGTTAATGGTCTTAATTCATTAGTCAAAAGACAGACTGGCAGAATGAATCAAGAAGCAAGATCTAACAATATGCTGTATACAAGAAACACATTTAATTTAAAAAGATACTCATAGACTGAAAGTCAAAGGATGGAAGACAATACTCCATGCAACAGGAATCCAGAAAAAAGCAGAGGTAGCTATTCTATTTGCAGATAAAGTTAATTTTAAGCCAAGACTGATTAAGAGAGACAAAGAAGATCATTATATATTGGTAAGGGAACAATCTAAGAGGAAGAGATAATAATGCAACAAATACTAGTCCACCCAGTTATATAAAACAATTATTAATTGACATGAAAAATCAAGTAAGCCTTAATACAACTGTATTGGGAGACCGCAACACATTTCTGTCACAAAAAGACAGGTGTGGAGTTCTTGGGATCCTCTGGGTAGAATATCATGTCATCTGAAGCAAAATGTATGTATATAAAAAATTAGTTGTGACAATCAGAGAAAAAGAATTTTGAGTAAAATGTAATTTTTTCAGGGTCACCTTCAGAGTTTATTTTTAATGTGAAATGTTCATTTGAAAACAATTGTGTTAACAGTTAGATCATGTTTCATGTCTGCATTTTTTTGTCTTAAATAATTTTCGGGAATACCCAATATGCTGATGATTGTTGCTGTTTTATTGGTTGGGGTGAAATTGTTATGTTTTGGTTTCTTGTTTTCCCTTTGTTTTTTTTTTTTTTTTTTTTTTTTTTGCGGCACCGGGGATTGAACTCACAGCCTCACGCCTGCCAGGGCAGGCGCTTAAGGCACTGAGCCAAACTCCCGGCCCTGGTTTTTTGAGGCAGGGTCGCACTGTAGCTCAGACCGGCCTTACGCTCGCGTTGTAGCCCAAGCCGGCCTCGAACTCACAACGCTCCGCCTACCTCAGCCTCCCGAGTGCTGGGATTAAAGGCGTGCGCCACCACGCCCGGCTTTGTTTTCCCTTTGTTTAAAATAAAAATAAAAAAAAAAAAAAGAAAGAGAAAGAGAAAGAGAAAGAAATTCCCCAGGAGAAAGAGGAAATGTTGAACAGGTGAAAACAGATGTCTACACTAGTATTTGAGATCTGTTTTGTACACTCTTATACCACTGTGTACCTTCCCTGTATGAAGATTTGGCTGATGCTTTCTACTGGGCTGTAAGTTCCACAAAGGAAGACATATTTTTGTTTTATATATTAATAGATGGTTGCCACCAGTGGGCACAAAATAAATTCTTGACTAAATTAATGATCTGTGTTTCAGGTATCTTAGAGGTGACATGATGATTTTGAAATTAGATGAATCTGGATTTCAATATTGACTCAGTGTTGGCTGTGCTGCTAATTTGCTATTGGACTAGTGAAAAAAACTGACCTGAGATTTGTTTTTGGAATTCATGAAGCAGAAACACATAGCTCATTGCACTCTTGAGGATTTGATCAGATAATTAATATAAAAGGGCTGGTGTATTTAAGAAATTCAATAAACAACTGAGGGTATTCTTTAAGTCTGTTGCCAGGAAAACTGGCTATCTCCCCATGGCAGAATAGCTCCATAGTTTACTTCCCCACCCAAATATTCTTTCAACTATAATTATGGTATATATACATATTTTCCATCTCATAGGGATCTGCCCTCTAACCTATTCCTGGAGAAAACTCTGAATGCACAATAAGACTCATGGACCACCCTGACAGAGAGACACAAGGCTAAACCAAAAAGCAACATGCAATAGGTGGGCGCCAGTTGTAGCTTTTATCTCTTGCTGGTCACTTACTACTTTGCACATTCTCAACAATAAAGATAATACAATGGCTTTTCGCCTCTAACATCCACTTATGTTTGTATCCCTATCCTTGTTTCTTTGAAGCCTCATCCAACAGAGGAACTCCATCCCACATCCAAACTATCCAGTCTGCTATAGTAAGGAGAGGAATGGATATTCACTTCAGATCAGCATAGGGTCTAACTACGTGAGACACTTGGTACAGTAGCAAGTGAACTGAAGTAACCATTAGCTGTGTGATACAAAAGGCAAGGGTACCTCCTTGGGTCTGCCACCATTTTCCTTGGGAGTTATGAATCTATGCCTGCTCTTCATCAGACTAACTGATTGGAGTGTTGGTTAAGAACTGGTAAAGCAGCCGGGCGTGGTGGCGCACGCCTTTAATCCCAGCACTCGGGAGGCTGAGGTAGGTGGAGCGTTGTGAGTTCGAGGCCGGCTTGGGCTACAATGGGAGCGCAAGGCCGACCTGAGCTACGTAGTGCGACCCTGCCTCAAAAAACTAGGGCCGGGAGTTGGGCTCAGTGGCTTAAGCACCTGTCTGGCAGGCGTGAGGTTGTGAGTTTGAACCCCAGTGCCGAAAAAAAAAAAAAAAAAAAAAAAAAAAAAGAACTGGTAAAGCACAACACCTGAGCAGAAAGACGACAAACGCAGTGAAAATAATGAGTATGGGTGTTGGGAATGAGCAAGAGTAGATCCTTTGCAAAGCTGGTATTGTATAAGCAGAGTGTTGTAAGGGTTGATGGTGTTGAGAGGAGAGGAACTGAAATTGTGGCTCATGGGAAAGGAAGCAATGGATATGACCCAGTCTTGTCCTTGAAAGAGTTTACATCTATCAAGGGAGCTGGCATGAAAAAAAAAAACATAATATAAAGTAAAATATAAATTATAATGAAAGCCTGTACAAAGTATTTTGTAAGAGAGCAATCTCTGCTTGGAGGAGTTAAAGAAAAGTGGTCAGTATAAGTTTTAAAGATCAGAAGACATTTGGGATAAACTTTAAATGAAGCAATGTTTCTTGCATGCTTGGTGGGTAAGGGTGATCCAAGGAAAAGCAGCTCATAAACAAAGATGGAGTGGCATAAAAGAGCATCATGGGTAAAATGAGGAGCAGGTGCTTTTGACACAGTTGAAAATTAAGTTAAATATGGAGGAATAGTAGATATATAGGTAGAGCGAGGGACAGCATTATAGGGCCAGCTTGTATAGGGGTCTTGATGTGACCAAGAAATTGGACTTTGAAGAAATACAGTCCTGGATCTGAAACTAAGATGCTGTGTTAGGACAACATACTGTCATTCTTGTCCCAAGCCTTGAGAAGTGATTCCTCATAGAGGAAGCTCATAAGGACCTCAAATTCCCGAATACGTGCCTGTTTTTCTCAGCTAACCTCACATACCTGGTTGTCATGGGGTGTCCTGTCACTGGTTCCAAGACTCAGGGCCAACAAGGTCAAGTCTGATATGGTGTCTTTGAAACACAAAGCCAGTTGACCCAACACTACAGATGTACCTTTTCAAGACTTTGCTTCTCAATGCCAGAGATACAAAAAGTTCATGAAGTAGAGGGCTGGACAGCAAACAACATTTGGTGCTTTTTGTCTGCATT
The DNA here is from genome assembly GCA_004363535.1 of Dasyprocta punctata. Lineage (NCBI taxonomy): Eukaryota > Metazoa > Chordata > Mammalia > Rodentia > Dasyproctidae > Dasyprocta > Dasyprocta punctata. The sequence continues at coordinate 15,324 of RJWM01033962.1, forward strand.
AGGCTTCCTCCAAATTTTACTTTGTTTAGCAAATCTCTTTGTTCTCCCACAGAAGAATGCATATAGGAACTCTTGAATTCCACATTTAGTCCAGAGAGGGCTTTTTAGACTGCCTTTGATTTTATAGTTTACACTGAATTACACTACACCTCAGATGTTCATTGCATTTGCCTTGAATGGACCCTTTGAACACATGACCTGACATGGACATTTAGACACTGTGTCCTCAGTGATGCGGGTTTCACCAACATTGCAAAGTGCTTACATACACTTAAATTTTTTAAAAAAATTTTATTCGTTTTCTAATTTTTTTCAATTCTAGGGATTAAATCCAGGACCTTGAGCATGCTAGCCAAACACTCTACAACTGAGCTATTTGCTCCTTTTCTTGTTCTTATTTTTCATTAAAATATAGTTTTTTATTAAAAATAGGAGAGCAAATATTAAGATCATGGCCCATGACCCCTATGGTATATAAATTTTAAGAATAAGGACATACAGATTTCTGGAAAGATGGCAGAGCAATAAAAAACAATAAATCAGCCTATCTAAGATTCGGAATCCAGATATAGGAAAATAATAACTTGGGGAAGAAAAGAAAGAGGGAGGTAGAACCCTGGAACCCAGAAAGGAACTGAAGAGAAAATTGGACTCTGCAGAGAAATTGAAGAGACAGAGCACAATGCAGAAAAAGGAAGGGCGATCTGCACTTTCTCCCCAGCTCCTGGCTTGTGACAAGGGAAAGGAAGATGGGATCTACAGAGACCCAGTGAAAGCAGACCACGCCAGAGAAGTGCGTCAGTGGAATGGAGTAGTAGATGCTTTGTACTACAACAGCTGGTGAGTGTCTCCAGTCCAACCTCCTGCCATGTTCCCTGGACAGAGTGCCTGGTTGATGCCATTGCAGGGAGGGGCCAACTGAACCCAGGGCTCAGAGCAGCCATGGGTTTATCTCAGCCCTAAGAGTGTTGAACTCCCACAGTGACTGAGTAAGGGACAGCCAATGAAGATGGCCAAGGTCAGGGAACTGCGATTAGGCCAACAGGAAACACCTATAGTGTTATAAGCTAAACAACTCAGGCCTTACTCCATGATCAGAGGTCAGGTTCAACCTGAATTTCTGTAGATTTCAAAGTCCCCAAATCAGCTTCCTACCCTAATCCTACTGCAGGGTTGCTGGTTTTATCCAGTATGAATCTAGGCTCTGACTATCACCTTTGTCTACCATTGAGAACACAACCCACAAGACAGAAATCTACTTATCACATATAGGAGATAGGAGGATCCAAGAGGACAATTTTGTATTGCTTCTTCTTCCCTATGCTGCCCAACTATGTATGCTCAAGTGCTTGGAATATCTCAGTGGGCTCTGTACAGCTATGGTTGATTGTATTTTCAAAGATATCCACAACAATAGCTCCCATTCTGCATGTTTTTACATTGTGCCTTTGACACTTCTCCCATGCACAAGTGTTATCTATGGTTCCTTCCCTTGATTTTAAGTGACTAAGTAACAGTATGTGATTTCTGAGGTTAGACCTGAGGCAACCTGCTGGGTTCTCCTGCAATGCTTGTTTTGAGAACTCAACCACCATGCCACCCAGCATGCCAGTCAGTCACATGAACAGTCATATAAAAATTTGAGTAGATAACTCCAACTAAGTTTCTTAACACCCAGAATCCCTTTCCACACCCTCTCCCAATCATCATTCCCTCCCTCATCCCCAAATGTAACTACTTGATTTTTAATATCATGATTTAGATATGTGTGTTTAAACGTTATATAAATGGAATCATGCACTATGCTGTCAACATGTGGCTTCTTTTGTTTATCATTATGTTGGTAAGATTCATCCATGTTGTGTCACATAGTTTTTCTATTTTAATAGAATCCCACTCTGTGTGTGCACTATAACTTACTTATATAATCCACTAGCATTCTGTTATTCCCAGTTTTCAGATATTATTAATATTTGCTATGAATATTCTGGTACATGTCTATTTGCTACTTTCAATTATTATATAAGTAGGAGTGGAATTGCTGGATCATGGGATAGGCATGCTTAGATTTAGTAGGGAGTACCAAATAGTTTCCAAATTTGTAACAATTTATACTCCCACCAGCACAGTATGAGTTTTCTTCACTCTGCCTCTTCATTAACACTAAGTACTCTTCTAAGCTATATTTATATGTAAGGTTTTAATTTGGATTTCCCTTGTTATTAATAAATTTAAGCAGGTTTTTCTTTTTTTTTTTTGCAAGTAGACTCCTTAAATCTGCTCAGTGTTTTTTTAAATCAAGACATCTTTTTGCTCAAAAAATTGAGGTCTTGCAATATCCAGTTTCAGTTTCATTTATATGGAGTTTGAAAGCTTTCACAAGCAAAAAAAAAAAAGACTGAAAAATCAAGAACTCTTTTGGATCCATAAGAGAAGCAAGGACACAGAGCAAACTGTTGACTCAAAGCCTGAAGAGATAGGCTAATGAGGGAGTCATGGTTTACCTAGGAAGAGACTCAGGAGAACAAACCAACGCCAGGTACCAGGGCCTGGATAGGAAAACTCAAACTGAAATTGATACATTCCTGGAGGTCTAGTACAGACAAATCTGAAAGTTTAACATTCTCTCCACTCACATCAACTTTTGCGAATTTTGCCTACAGAATCTCAACCACATTCTCATGGTAAGTATATTAATCAGCTTTTGGTTGTAGGACAAATACCTGACATGCACAATTTAAAGAAGGAAAGGTTTATTTATTTATTTATTTATTTTCTCATCAATAAGCATTTATTATGTTCCAAACAAATTTTGCCTTAATAAGGTGTCTCACAAAGAAGCTGAAAAAGTCTTGTCATTCTGTCTTTTAGAGTTTCTCACATTTTAGAGTTTCCAACATTTATTCCAATTTAGAGTGTTATCTTTCAGAGTTTCCAATATAAGAACATGTATGAAAGGTATATTGAAGAGAATTGGAGTATTTTAAGTTGCCATGTTAATGAATGCACAGTGAAAAATTTATAAAAATGTCATAGGTGACTGTATTTAAATGTTTTCCAAAGGTAGAAATGGATGAAAAACATGTATTTATAAACATGAGTGCTACTGTCATAACGAAAGATAAATGAGTCTTTTGTAGGAAAATGCACCTTGAGGCCATAATGTTAAGTGAAGTAAGTCAGACATATAAGCTTAAATATTGCATGGTTTCTCTTATATGGGAATTCCAATATATAAATAAAGTGAAAAATAAAAGACAGACACTAGGAAAAAAAATGAAAGAGAAAAAAAGCTATTGAATCCAGCATGGACAATGTATTCAACTGTGTACCTTGATTTAGTATAATTGTCTTATGTGTTTTACGTATTTTGGCCTGCTGGTCTGGCTGTTAATCTGTATTCATGATAATTAACTTTATTTTTTATTTATTTTATTTTAAAGATAGTAAAATCCAACAAAACATAACAGAACGAAGTTAATCAAAACAAAGCAGTAGAACTGGTACAGAGCTTCTAAGAAAGATACTATGAAAAGAATAGCTACTATAGTATATCTTGTCATTTTCAGAATAGTTGACCTTTCCAACAGGTAGAGTAAAATCAAACCAAACCAAACCAAACCAAACCAAAACAAAACAAAAAACCCCACATTAAAACCAATAAAAACAGAGTATAAAATAAGGCCAAAAAAATTAATCAGAATAAAGCAAAACAGCGAGAACAATATTGGGGCTTGAAGACAAGACAGAAGAGAATCCCCCATTTTTGCTACATTGCGTACTGTCATCTTCCAAAGAGATGCTCAGGCTGCCAGCCCCAGGCCTACAAAATGAACAATACTAGCATTTAGTTGTTTTATGTACCTTAGTTGCTATCAATGTAGCCAGACCTCCGAATGAGCAGGTTGTTTTGGAGGAGGGGGCGGCGGGGTCGGGGGGGGGAGCTTTGTCCTTGATTCTTAGCCCATGCGCTGGTAGACATACGGGAGAGGTGGGTGCATGTTTCTCTTCCTGGGGTCCACATGGGTCTCACAGGCCCCCCAGAAGGCTGTCTTACTTGTGTCCTGGTTGGAGGTGCTCTGGCCCAGCTGGGTGGGCTCCCAAGAAGCCCATTTCTTTCTCCTCCTGGGGTCCACGGTGCTCATGCAGGCCCCGGGAAGGGAAAGGTTTATTTTGGCTTATGGTTTCAGAGGTTTCAGTCCGTGATCAACTGGCTCCAAAAAAGAAAGATCATAGCAGAACAGCATGGTAAAGGAAAGTTGCTCAATTCATTATAGTTGGGAATCAAAGAGGGTCGGAAAGAACCTGAGAGGAAGAGATCAGGGACCAGAAACAGTCTCCAAAGTCGCAGTTCCACAACCTACTTTCTTTATCTAGACCTCATCTTTTCAAAGCCCATTCAGTTACAAATTCATCAGTGGGTTAGCCTGCTGAAGAGGATGGTGCCCTCACAATCCAATCTCCTTAGGAATCTCTTAATCCAGTTGACAATCAAAATTAACTAATGTATTGGTTAGAGTTGTTTAGAGGACCAGAAAGAATATATATGTAATTACGGGAGGGAATTATATAAGTAGGCTTTTAGGATCAGAGGTGGGAGAATCCAAAATGTCTGCCTTTGTGCTGAAGAGCTGGAGGATCAGTAGCTGTTCAGCCCAAGAAGCAGGAAGCTGCAGAACAAGCGGGACCTAGGGTATTGTTCCTGCCTGAGACTGGAGGCCTGTAAGCTCCCTGTAGAGTCACTAGTATGAGTGTG
>RJWM01033963.1:0-20127 GCA_004363535.1 Dasyprocta punctata
CTGCAGTTTTTAAATTGAAGAATTTCACAGTATTAAAACTCATGGATCTCACTTAGGGGAACACAGTCAGTTTTCCTTTGAGTATTTTCATGCCTAGCCTTCCCTAGAGAATGATTCATATTCCTGGATTTCACTATCATCTGTTCTCAGTCTTTAGATATTTCAAAACCTCTGTATAGGATTTGCTGTACCTCATCATATCCTCATAGCAGGTTTTCTTAGACTCCCTGATCCTCTGCTCTTAACTGAGTAACTTTCTTTTTATTTTTTCAGAGAATTTTTTCTACTGGCTTCTCTTTTTCATCAATTTTGATGTGTAAAGGTTCTTCCACACATTCTTAGTTTCATGGTCTTGTCTTGGAAATCTCATGTAGCCTAATTAACTCATTCAACAAGTGTCTTGGTTACTTTTTTCTCATTGCTGGGACAAAATACCTGACCCACGATTAAGGAACGAAAGGTTTGTGGAGGTTTAAGTTCATAATCAACTGACTCCAAGGCAAAGTGGCATGGCACAGGGGCAACACTTCAAGGCAGAAGCCAGGAAAAGCAACAGGAACAAAAAGGGGGAGAACAAGCCTCTTCTCCCTTATGTTGTAAGCAGGCTACAACCCAACCCCCAGGGCAGGTGTAGCATTCACATTCCCTCTGTGCCCTCTTTTTGCACAGGTTGAGGATATTTACAAAAGAAAGATACTGGCTCCCTGCTGAGTCTCTTAGTTAAATTTCTAAACTTCTCAAGTGGAGACAGTGTACCAACCATAACAATCTACCTCTTGTCAACTTGGCAACCAGACACATTTCTTTAAACCTGTTTCCAGATACAATACATGCTTATTCTTAGCATTTCAACATTATAATACAGGTTTAACAAATCCTTAAGAACCAGTATTAAGTCTATCAACATTATATTACATTAGTTTCACCCTGGAATCTGCAAAGACTCATGCACATCCCTTTAGGCAAAAGACATTTAGTCCATCTGCAACCGTTGCCAAAGCCCTGCTGAAAAGTTCAAGTCCCAAGACTCCTCCAAAAGGCAAACCTTAGCTGCAACACCCTGTGCAAACAAAAACACTTCCAACATGCAATGGCACAAGATAAACATTCCCATTCCAAAAGTTACAAACAGGAGGATACAAAGGATTGGGACCAAAGCAAGTCCAAAATCCAGCAGGGCACACATTAAGTCCAAAAGTCCCATGTCCAACAATTGAAGCAATCTGTGGCAAATTGTGAGCTCCAAAGGTTTGTGTGACTCCACCCCTATGGCACTTTTGGTGGCTGTAGCTCCCATGGCTTCTCTTTCTGGCTGCTTTTGCTTCCCTCCTTGCTGCTTTCCTTAGATGATCCATATTCTTGGTGTTTCCAAACATCTGGGGTTTCCACTGCACCTTTGGCTTCACACTCACAGTTTCACACACTGCCCTCCCAGGGGCCCTGCCTTCTCAAATTTTGGTGAAAGCCTTTTTAACTTCAGAACTCTTGCATTCTGTATGCACCCAAAACCAGCACTATGTGGATGATGCCAAGGTCTGCTGCTAGCTGGGGCAGTAGCCAGGCTCTGCTCTCTTTTGGCTGTAGGGGTCGGGTGTCTAGATCACTGGACACTCTGAATACAAATCTGAGGAACAAATTTCTTATGATGCCACCATCCTGTAACATAGTGCTCTGCAGCTTTCACATCAAAGTGAAGTTTTTCACTTTTGCAGGTTTGAGGCTGCAAAGGTTCAAGACTTGCTGTTTTTTGTGATGCCTTCAAGCCATCTTTTCTATTCTGTTCCTTCTCAGCAATGGAGATCTCAGCTGTATCTTTGCAGTCCACAGGTTTACTGGAGCTTCCTTTCTGGCCAAGCTCACAATATTTTAAATCATCCTGCTGGGCTCTTTACTCTTCATTCACAATATAAATCTGGCTAAAAGCCCCTCAATATAGCCATACCACAGCCTCAACATTTGACTGCCTTGAAATTTCTTCTGCCAGATTCATTAGTCCACTACCTCTAATCTTAGTCTCAGTCAAAGTCTCTGCACATGAGCAAAGTACAGACAAACTTTTTGCCAAGCCATAATGTACATCATATGGAGTCCAGCACCCAGTTCAGTTCTTTCTAGCAGAAACCTTCTGATCCTGGTCTTTACTGGTTTTCTGGTTTTCTGAGCTCTCACCAGAATCTCCCATACAGAACAACCTAAGCTGTTCCAGGGATACTCTTTCAGTTGACATCTCCAAACCTTTCCAAACTCTTCCCACAAGCCATTTCCAAAGTTGCTTGAACCTTGTGGTCAGGTATAGTCACAGCAACAACCCTACTCCTCTGGTACCCAATTCTGTCTTGATCACTTGTCTCTCACTGCTGAGACAAAATACCTGACACCCAAAATGAAGGAAGGAAAGGTTTATTTATCTCAGTGTTTGTGGAGGTTTCAGTCCATAATAAGCTGGCTCCAAGGCAGGGTGGCATGGTACAGGGGCAACACTTCAAGGCAGCAGCCAACAAAAGCAGCCAAATCAGCCCCCTTATATTGTAAGGAGGCTACACCTACACCAGGGGAGGTGTAGCACTCACACAACCTCTGTGCCCTTCTCTTACACAGACTCAGGGTATTTACAAAGTAAGGATACTGCTGCGTCACTCAGTTAAATTTCTAAACTTTTCAAGTGGACTCAGTCAAATTTCTAAACTTTTCAAGTGGACACAGTGTATCAACCATAACATCAAGCAGATGGGATTTTCAAATCTACATCAACAACCCTGATCACTCTTGTTTTACTTCTTCACCTTCAGCTATGGCAAACTTTTAAAACTTTTCAGTAATAACAAACAGTCTGCTGCAGCACGTGTGCCATAGTTTCAAGATCACTGCAAGATGTCCTATAAGAACTTTAGCCAGGCATGGTGCCACTTACTCACAATTCTAGCCACAGGAGGCTGGAGGCAGGAGGATCACCAGGACAACTTAGTGAGACCCTGTCTCAAACTAATAAATAAATAAACAAATAAATAAATAGTTTGTGATACAACTCAGTGGCTACGATCCCCACTATATCCTCCCAAAAAGTAGCCTCAAGTACAAAGGTGTTAAAAATTGTATCATTGCCCTTCTCAGGCAATTTTTCCTCTTTTGTTATCATCATAACACTTTCTGCTATCATCATTCTGTTAAACATGATGTATTTAGAATTCAATTAAACCACTGCAACTTTCTCGGCAAAGGTCACCCTTCATAACTAGTTTTCAAGTTTGTTAATTCAATTTCAAAAAATCTTTTAAATATTTTCCCTTCTCTTATTTTGATTCTACTTCAAGGTTGTATTTATGTGTTTCAGTAAAATATCAAAGGCTTTATTTCATTGATACTAATCTCTTGAAACAGCCCATCCTATAATCTTATTTCCTTTCCTCATATCCTTTCTTGGTTTCCCTCCAGTTTTCCTTTCTAACTTCTTTTTCTCTACGTTCATTACTTCTCCTTTTTTTTCTTTTTTAAAACTTCCTCCAATGTTTACGAGTATGTTCTAAACACTAAGGAACACAAAGACAACAAATAAGCAAAATCTCTTCCATAAGAAGTTTACACCACACTAAAAGATACTTGCCAAACAAATACATAATAAAGTTCATATTCTTTTCCTAATATTTAATATTTCCTCCTATAATAATCAATATCAAAATGACCTAATGTTAACTTAGTTTTGAGGTAAAACTATTTTTTATTGGAATCCAAATAGTTTTCAATTATTCTAAAGATTTATCCCACTATGTACCTTATAAATACAATGACCCATACTACTGACTAGCAATTTTAGATTGAAAGTTATAAATCTATTTTTTGACAGGAAAGAAGGTCATGTTTGTTTGGTTTAGAGTTAAATACTTTTCCAAAAGTCAAAAAATTTAAAGGTAACAAACACTATATAGTTATAACACTTGTGAGTGAAAATAAACTCATAACATTAAATTTTAATTTGTATTTTTTTCTACCTATTATTTAATTTGATCACAACAGGCAGGAATTGCTATAAAAATGGAACTACTCATGCTGTCATTATACCTTGCATTCTTCTTCCCTAGTTACCTCTCTCTCTTATCTTTGCTTTGTAGCAATCCTACAGTTATTTTAAGATCTAACTTTTTTTAAAAAATCAATCTCCGCTGGGGATTTAGCTGAGTTCGATCCCCAATACCAAAAAAAAAAAAAAAAAAAAAAAAATCAATCTCCACGTAACTTTTTCTGCTAGCGCCAATGAAAGAATTCCTCATTTGTCAGTCTCCACTCAAAATTTTCAAATTGCAGTCCATTACCATTGTACTCCAATAACTATGGACTCATAGGCATGCTTAAGAAGTAGGTATGATTTTTTTAAAGTGGGTTTTTTTTGTTTGTTTTGTTTTTTACTTATAGGCAATATTCCAGAGAAACCATGAGGCTATTATATCATGATTTCCAACAATAAAGGTTTTCCTAGTATTTACAAGGAAAAAGATTAACAGAAAGAGACAAAAACAAAGCTTTAAGGATAACAGTTTCTTAAATTCTGAAACTGAACATAGACTATTTTAAAAAAGGAACTGCAATCAAGTATCACAGAACAGTCTGCTCCTGGAGAAGAGTCCACGTGTCCAAACCCTATTGTCTATGACATAGTGATAAGGTCTTGCAAACCATATATCTTAGTTGGTGCTGGTCAGATAGTTCAAAGAGAGAAAGAACCATTTACTAAATCATAGTTTCTGCATAAAACGCTTTACATTGTTTTACAACAATTTGGTTATAAGAGAAGAGCAAAGAAAAATTTTGCTGCACTGATTCCTTTGACCTTATTAGAAATTAAACCAATTGGTGGCTTAAGTATAGGCACTGAAGTCTGGAAAGAATATCTCAGTAGTTATACAGATACTCCACCACCACTCCCATCCCACTGAGACGTCTAATGATCAGCAGTCTTTCATAATCAGCTCACCACATCTTTGCTTGTTCTTGACCTGTTATTAAGTATCTGAATACTTGTCTTTTAACTGACCTTGTTAGATCAGCACAACTGCGTGTGAGAATGATCAGAAAATGCACTTTTAAACCTCAGGATCATACCAGGTACCTAGGAAAAAGAGAGAAAGACTGGATGTCCTGAGAATGTCCCCAGGAAATGGCTTTTCTCTGTCTACCCACAACAAGAAAGATAAAACATCTGACAAAATGCATCACTGAAAGTAACCTTGACTGCCACTTTTACAAAACTTTCGTTCCATTTGCCATGTCTAAGCTCATTAATTCACGACACGATCTATCATGTAACAAAATCACTAGCCAAATTCGAGAAAACTAAAATATTTCATCTCTTCATTTAAAAAGACATTCCATGTTCATAATCCCAGCACTCCGGGAGGCTAAAGCAGGAGGATCACAAGACTGAACAAACCTGGGCAATCTAAGAACTTACTGAATCCCTGTCTCAATAGTAATAACAGCAATAATAATAACAAAAGGTGAACATGTATCCTAAGTGCAAAAACCTGTGTTCATTTCTCAGTGTCACCAAATATAAATAAATAAATAAATAGCATGCCACATTCTTGCCTTCCAAAAGCATCTGCATTTTGATTTTTGAATGTAGATCTCAAATTCTTCAGTTAGATTTTATCCAATTGAACTTCACATGTATAAATTTGAATTTAATCTCATAGAACATGGAGGAATTATAATGAAAGGAACACAATACCATTTCCAATTGGCTAACACCACTGCTAATACATATTTAAAGTTCTTCAAAATTGATGGTGAATATAACATTTTTTTTCACACACAGCCTTTCCTAAATGCAACTGCAAGTAGCTCGTTTCAACATAATAGCATAATAGGTAGATTCATAAAAATAATTACTATTTTTAATCACCCACTCTGTTCCAGGTATTATAGAAAGCATACAACATTCATTATCATATTGAATCCTCACAAAAACCTTATTATCAAGGTGCTATAAAAATTCCACATTGCAATAAAGAAACTGAAGGTTAGATAGGTTCAGTAACTTGCTCCTTGTCACACAGCAAAACATCCAAAAGTCAAGTGTTGGATGAAGGCTTCTCTGACTTCAGAGTCCTTAATTACTAGGTTACCGTGCTGTCTAGTAAGCAACCCTAAACATCATAGTAGTGTTAGTGCATATTGATAATTGCTATTTCGTCATTAATAAAATAGTCCATTAGATTAAATGTTTCGTGGCCATTTTAAGACAATAAGAATAGAAACACACAAACTTTGTAAATGCCCTATCGTGCTTTCCTATAGTCAAGAATTTTTTTAAAATCTGTTTCAGTTATAAACAAGAAAAGATAAAACAGGAAAAATAAGTTTACTTGTACTCAGAGGTGTATCTCATAGATACGGATTTATGATTTAGTGTGTAGGGCTCAGTGATTCTAAAGAACAATCATCATCAGGACTAGCTACATCAGTAAGTTCATTTTTGGTTTTCAGTCAACAAGTGCTTAATTATAAGACTGATACTGATCATGAGAACACTGTATTTACTGGAAGCAATCAGATTGAGAAGGGAAGAAGTCTAGATTAAATGTTCATGCTTATAGCATCCTATTATTCAAATATATCATCCAGTACTTGATGTTTCTTTTATCTGTGATGACATAATACTGGGTCTGGGAGCCCAAGAACAGGTTCAGGATACCTCCACAATTAATCAAGGTACTTTTGCCTTCTCCTTTTGAAAAACTTAACACACAATTTGTAAACTGAAATTATGTGCACTTTTGGCCATATAAGCAAGCATTAGTTTGCCACAAATTGTCCAGAAATCAATTCGAAATGGTAGACATTCAAGCTTCACATCCAGAGATCTGGCAAACCTTTGTCTAAAAGGCTGAAAAGAACTTGGTTGATGAACACAAGAAGTCAAACTAAAGGGACTGTTCCAATCCCATTCTCCCAGGAAAAAGAGGCATAAAAAGATCCTTTGTTTGTATTTTTCACACTGTATTTCTCTCTTGATCTGCTTACTTAGTGTAGCTCTCATGTTTATTTGTCTAAGAGAATATGGACCAGATTTTTATATCAGTTTAATATTTCATACTAATAAATGTTTTCTTTAGAAGACATTCCTGTCCATACACTGAAATTCAAACCAAAAAGGAAAAGTTTATTAAGAACAAAGTAAATTTGATCAGAAATGAACTAATTTTGTTAATAAAACTTCAATTAACTGACTTCTACAACTAAATTCAAAAGTTCATCTTACATTTTTTGAAGGCTTGACTTATCAACTCATCCATTCATTTAACACAAGTCAGTCTACATTTTTATATTAGACACACATGCTACTTTCCTTGATAGAAAACATTGTTATGTTAAAGTCGGAGATTCTTTTTTTTTTTCTTTTAAAAATTATATTCTAAGCCCTAAGGATAAACATTTATCCACTAAGACAGAAGGATAAAAACGTTAATGGCATCTTGCTTTAGGATTCAAAATAAATAAGGCAAAGATGAGTTTCCATCTTCTTAGGACTAAATTACAGAGATTAAAATATATAAACACAAAATGAATTTGTTCCATTTGCATATTATATTTCGCTCTTAAAGTTGATATTGAAGATTAAGGGTCACCATTTAATCCTCACTATCCTAATCCCTAAAATTACAAAGACAGGCATAAGTGCATGTCTGCTGCACTAAATTACCTTGAAAGAAAGCAAATTCCGGATGAAAAGGGAAGCATATTTATATTATGGTGATTTAAAATCTGTCGCCTAAACACATCTTCTCCCCTCCATCCATTGACCTAAATTGCACACTAAAAGCTTGTTTGTCTGTAAATGGGCAGCTAACACTTTGAGACAATCCAGAGATTCTTCACTTATGCAGAATCACGCCAACAATTTTTCTGACTACAATAAACACTGTCTTGTTCATATTCCACAGAAACAGGAATTGTGTTATAAAACAGAAGACCTACTTTACAGATTTAAAACCATTTCCTGGATAGTTAATTGTGAAAATTCAGAACTTGAAATATAAGAGTTGTGGATGCAAAAAGATCTATAAAGTATTTCATAAAATCTTACTTAACCTAGCAAACTAATGCTAGCACTACTGAATTCCAATGCCTTTTCTCTTAAAAACAGAGAATATGGGTTCCCCCCCCCAACCCCCGATTGACACATGTCTTAAAGAGAAGGACTTATGGATATTCTTACAACACTTTCTGAAATCAAAAGTCTACTGCGATCAATTTTCAAAGCAAAATAAATCTAAGTCAGAAATTCACCTACTGTCTCAGAAGTCCCCATGAGTCTTACCTTCTTTTGTAAAACTCACACTAATATCAATGTTCTTGTGTACAACAAAAACAGCATTATGGCACAGCAGAACGGTATATACTTGCAAACAATCAAATTTCTTCCTAGGTTCTGCAGATTTTGTCAGACATATATTTGCAAGATATTTTCTGAAATCACATTATATACATCAATCAGATCATAATACTGGAATAGTCTTGGTTCCTCTATAAATCTGCTTTATCATCGGTCCTGTCAGTAGAGTATCATGTTCCTTGCTTTAAAAATGTATTTCAAACAATTTTGTGTATTGCTGAAGAAACATCCATGCTGCTAACAAATCTACCCTATTTGGGTACATATGCAACAATTTGGATAAATTCAGGAAATTTTATATATCATAGAACACTGAAAATTAAACTGTGTCTGTGTTTTTAAATAGGTTTCAAAGACTATACAATATGATGTTAAATTACACAATGTTGTCTTTACCGCTGCAAATATATATTCGAGTATATTTCAAAGCACACTGAAATATTTTATTGCAAATCTTCATTTCACTTAGACATAGAAACTACAATGAAAAGGTACAATCACCTTTAAAGGGAGAATACATCACAAATGATCCAGTGATACTCAGGATTTCAGGGCCAAACCCCTGCTGTTTAGCCATGGTAGTTACAAAAGCAGACTAATGAAAGCTGCAAAAATTATAATTAATTTTCCTTCTAAAGAAATCATTCTGCTCTAATCAACTGCCTATCAAACGTCAGTGTAAATTATGCTAAGGAAAAAAATTATTAGGCCAGGTTTATAGAGGAAAATTTTCCTTACACTATATTAGAATAAAGAGTGCCTATGTGGGAATTACTTTTAATGAACGACAAATTACAATTACTAAACTAAATGAACCATCTGCCTTTTTTTTGTTTGTTTGTTTGTTTTCACAGCCTCACTGGTGCAGAATGCATTGTCAGCTTAATTCCCATTCAAAATGGCAGACAGCCTCATCGCCAGCCTCTCACGTCCTTAACATTTTAACAGAAAATCTGTAACAGATGGTTTCAATTTTGAGAAGAGGACAAGTATGTTTTATAAATATGTTCTAAACATTAAAGGCTGGCATTTATAATAATAAGGTACATGTCTTTTTTCAGACTGGAGTACTAGGATGACTAAGTACTCCTAAACCCTAAATTAGCACATAAAGTATTCGTAGACCAATACCAATAAAAACAAGTCCTGATGTACTTTATTAGACATTTCATTCAAGTAAATGTGTTTTGTCTCTATCCTCTAATAGGTGATCATTTGTTTCAAAGGAGCAAGCATGAGGACATTCAACAGTGACATCTATTATCAAACCTTTACTGGAAGGTTTAAAGTGGTTAGCTGGATACATCATCTGGCATCAACATAAAACATTAAAAATGGAAAATCGGCCTGTTATTAGCATGTGTCTCATATTAGCTGGGCTTTCCCTGCTGAGGTTTGGGGGCCATGATACTGTAAAACACTTGGAAGATTGACTTTTATCAGGGCCATTTATGGAAGAGAAATTTCAATCTGGGTATGATCTTAAAAGGAGAAAACGAAATATATGTAAAAAAATCTTAATATAAGGCAAAGGGAATATTTTTGAAATAAAGTAGTATTTTCTTTATACTGCTATTCATAGAACTTAAAAGTAGCATTGCTGAAAGATGTAATGAAGACATGTTTTAAAATAGTTCCTTAACATCCGTTATTAATTTTTTTCTTCTTTTAAATGAAAGGTATTATCCTGATGGCCCCTGGGAGTCTGGGAATCCACTGATTCACTGTGCATGCACAGCACAGACAGGGTACTGTGAGTTTCTACCACCAGTGTGTCTGTCCAGATGTGGAGATCAGTTCTAAGGGAGACAAGAAGGAAGCTGAGCATTCCTATTCCTCAGTCCTACACTGCTGAGATGTCCAAAAGGAAAGTAGGATTACTGACAAAACTAGATTCATTTAATATCAAGGATCAAAATAGACACATTCTCAATTCTTTTCTGCTTTTTCTAGTATTGTTTCACTTTCACTTTAATTTAATAGCTCTGTAAAATGTGGATCTTCTCCCCCTCTCCCACCATATACAGACAATCACTGGAAATCCACATTCCTCACTACAATTAAGACAGAAGATAACTGCATCAGATTATTTCATGAACTAGACATGAAGAAAGATACATGATTCCAGTCTTCTCTACAGGCTGGATGAGTCTACCTCTGAATAGTCTCTGCTTTGAGTGAATATTTAACTATCATCTGCACTGCGAACTGAAATGTGCTGCTTTAGAAAAGCAGATTGCATGCCAGGGTCCACTCAGTGTAACAGCATCTGCTTTGAAGATTATTTTAATCTCCCCCACCCTTGTTCTGAAAGGAAAGAATGAAGAAAATGACAGCTCCATTATTAGAAATACAGCTTCAGAAACAAACTAATGTAGTAGTCTCTGAAGATATTCTATTGAGGCAAAACCAGTTCTTTAGAGTCCTTTCCTATTTTTGTAATTGCAATTTATGCTATGAAGTCATGCTTTAAAACTAAGTTTTTCATATTTACCTTTTATTTAGCTTTTGATCAGTGGAGACACTCCAAGGCATTTTCATAATATTTTATTTCCTTAGTTTTACTCTACAGTTATGGCCAATTTAGAGGCCAGTTTTAACCTCTGCCTTCTACAGGAAGTCCAAGGGAATATTTAATTTTAGGTAAAAATTGTTTTCAATAAATAAAATGTACATGGCACTGGTGATGTAGCTGTTTCATTAATTTTTACTGCATTTTAAACTTACAAAATATTGTGAATATTAATCTAACAATTAATACTCCATTAACAAATACATCTTTCAATGTAGCATATTCTTAAAAAGAAAAACATTTCTGAAACAGTCATTTTTCCTGAATATGCCTGTATTAATTGATTAATATAGATGATGTATATAATGACGTTAATGAAGAAATTGAAGTCATAACAAAAAGTTATGAAAAAATTATATATGAGAGTTTGTTAGAAATTATTGCCATGTATTTTACTCCTAACAAAAATTTAATCATAAATGTGGCATCTAGAACTATTAAATAAAGTAAAAATTAGTTTTCACATTCCACCGTAAGGACACTAGCTACAATTATTAAATCCGATGTGGTCAGCATTCACTCATTTGATTTAGAAACACATATTGACACTAACTTTGTAATATATTGATAGAGCACTATTCTACTTTGCTGGCACTGAAAATATAAAACAATGGGCTGATTCACTTTTGAAACTCAGGAATCTTTTATTTATATTTGTAATGAAATTTTTGCACACATTCCAGATCAGGAACTGAGCAGGAAAAAAGTAGAGCAGCTTCGTTATTCTCCCAAGCCCATGGACTTCCTGGCCATGTTCTGATTTTCTGAATAGCTGGATCACAGACTCCTGTTTCTAAGAAGAAAAATGTTTATTGGCCCAACTATAACCTGGGAGGAAACAACTGACTATTCCCTCACTCGGGCCATGTGCTTCTCTCCTTCTCCCATCTCTAAATTTGACACACTCTTGCCCAAGTCCTGCCAGGCTGAATCCAAATAGTACCCTTCTCATGTTTTGCCCAATTAGTCCTCCTCTCTACCACCTGGAAGAGGTCTTAACACTTTTTATCCTCTTGTGATTACTCTGTAAACACTTGCTCTGAACTTGATAGGTCCTCAGAATCACATGAGAGATATAGATGCACTGTTCAGAAGGAAAAATGCATCCTGCTGTGTACACTCAGTTGAGATTTCCTCCCTTTCTGAAATTCACCCATGTATGACCTAGGTGTTCAGCATCCCCAGACTGGTAATATTATCCCTTAGAGAAGCATCATAGCAAAGAACAGTAATAAGAACATGACCTCTGAGGAGACAAGTCTGAGTTCAGAGATAGATCCTAAACTATTTGCATAACCCAATGCAAGACACCTGACAACCTATGTCCCATAATCTCTACAATTTAATCTGTAAAATTGAATGGGCCTCAGTGCTGGTATGAGGACAAAATGATATAATGGACATAAAACATTCCTTTCTACATAGAAGATTTTTGTTATGATGTGATAAAAATGTAGGTGCTTTGTACATGTTACACTAGCTACATTTATGTGGTATGATCAGAAAAATATGGTGAATGTTTCATTTTTGAAATGCATTACAGTAAAAGATATATTGTCATTATTCCCCCCAAAAAAAACACTCCCCCTCACTTCAAACACATTTATTCCCCTGTCATTCTTGTCACTTTCTGAAGCAGCTCTGAAAGTCCTCTTTCGTGAGTTTCTTATTAGCACTGTCCTGCCTGCCTTAATGTCCTGATGTGATTTAAAGCATTTACCTGTTGTGGTCATTTTGACTTTGGGAAACAGCCAGAATTCACACAGTTCCAGATGTGGTGATTAAAGCGGATGAGGACACACCATAATGTTTTTACCAGGCTGCCTTTCTGTTGGATGACACTTGGCAGCAGCATTCGCCGTATTTTTGATCACACCTCATAAAGACACTCACGACGCAGAACTTCCAAAAGTGCTTCAGAAAGTGGCAAAAATTATGGGATAAGTGTGTTTAAGGTGAGGGGGAGTATTCCGAGGGAGATAAATGACCATGTGTCATTTACTGCATTTTAAAAATATAAACATTCACTTTATAGTTCAATAACACCTTGTATCTCTTACCAAACCCAAGTCAAGGACTATGTGTCAATTAAGTTTGCATACAACAGAGTTCCTTTAAAAATTATTTCAAAAGAGAACTACTGAGATTCTTAAAAAATTCACAAATCTTTGCAGCAGCATATGGACAGATTCTGCAAAATCAACTCATTTGCTTAGAATTTAAAAGTCCTCAGTCATTATCTCTTTATTTATATGGTCACACAATATTCCACTGGTCACAACCAAAGCAGTTTCTTCTCTTTAAAAATAATATGGATAGATTTCTTTAGGGGATGGTTTTAATATTGCCTGTCTGCTAGGAAGTAGACTCCTCAAGGTCTCCTTTGTCCTTATCATTTCAAAATGATTTAGTTTTTCCATAATCTTCTAACTCAATTATTCCAGAGTTAAATACTTTTTTATTAACAAATAGAAAAACAAACATCAAGTTATCCTTTGTTGCTTTGAAATTTGTTTCATCACAGTTAGACAGAAGGATCTCTAGGTCTTTCTAACACACATTACAAAGATGCACATGGCCTAGCTTCATGTCCTTTTTTATTTTGTAGACTTCAGTAAATTCTGCTCCTATTCTTCTCCTTTTGAGATTTATTAATACCAGCTTTAGTCATCTGTAAACCCATCCATGCTAGCTGCAAGCATTCCTGTAACCCTGGTCTGGAGCTTTTCAATCTGCTATATGTCTTTTGGGGTGAAAGGTTCACGTCTATAATATTTCTGTTTTGTTCATGCTGATGCAATAGAATTTTATAACATACAACAAAGAACTGGAATCTCAGAGACAGCATATGTAAAATCATGTCAGGATAAAAGAGCAAATCCCAGGACCACTGTAAGAGACAGCATCTAAGAGGGCCCATTCTTACGCCATCTATCCCACTATCCCATGGGAGTACTTTTCCAATTAATTGGAATACTATGTCACCTAAATTGAACAACAGAAATCATCTTTGCACTCCAAAATTATGAAGATTAGACATTTTGTAGCAGAAGTAAGTAAAAGAGAGACTGGTTAATTAAAGATTTAGCAGAATCATTTCAAGTCACAACTCCCCACTTCACAATCTGCTCTCCATTTCTCTATCAAACAAAAAGAAAATATCATTAGACCACGACCACTGTTTCAGCTTAATCTCATCAATTTACTCTCAGATTTATTTAAATTCTTAAGAAAAAACTAAGCTTCAGAGCAGAAGGCACACATTGTATTTTTCTGCTTATCATTTTTCTGTAGGATATCCTTATAATTTCAGTATACATGCGGTGTGAGGAATGTGGTAGAGAACAAAAACTGATTCTAAAAATGCTGCATAGTTATCTTTTTATTGTAACTTATTTGCTCTACTAAATTTTTAAATAAAAATACATGCTTTTGATGAACCCAACTCTTTAATAGTCAGTAAAAAAATCAGCAAATTTCAAAGGGGAGGTTGATGTACCAAGGCCTTAACATTAAATTATCTCTGACCCTGAAATATTATCATAGGTGATGAGGTGATATTAATCATCCCAATAGCATTTGGAGGTCGAGTCTCTCAAATAAAACTTACATTTCTCTAGAACTCATGAACATGGTGGGAAGTCTTCTGATCATCCCAACTAGAATCACTTATTTCAATAATTAATAGAACTAGTTGTGAATATGAATATTTAAAGAGTCAACATAAAAAGCCTAGATGATTCAGGGTAATCACTTCTACAATGATTGGGGGTGCTCCCCCAGACTGTGTTACTTGTCACTAATAACCCATTTCAAACCTGTGACTTCACAAGGACCTCAATTTGATGGCCTAATAGTGTCAGGTGCAGATTTCAATGCTTAAATTATTAAAAACCATGATAAAGTCCAGTACTGCCACCTGCACTGAAAGGGTGTTCGCTTTTCCTTTCATCTCTTGATTAACATGGGGCTGGCTTTCCAATTTGTGGATTTACTATACCTTTTGCTAGTTCTTTTTCATCCACTGATTTCCTGCCTTTTGGCCATTTCTTAGCTCATTTTCATATCCCCCGGAGGGGAAAAAGAGAAAATTAAACTCAAACCTATGGAATTTGCTCTAATGAAAGGAAAGGGAAGAGATTGGAAACCCCTGGCTAAAATGAGGTTTGGGGATTTTCATACATACATTGGATCCAGTTAACCTAGAATACCAAGGGCCTACTTCATAAGAAGTCATTTATTTTCTACCTCCACATGATTTAACTGTGACCAGCATTGGAAAGCTATTACACAAAGGAGAACTTTCTATAAACTTTCTAAACAAAATTATATATAAGAAGCTAAATTAATATGTCTTGACACAGCTACAACACACACACACCCACAAGTATCTGTGATGGAAATGAGTTTTGACCATATGTCTATTCTGACTTTAAAATTATGTTTTTGTCCAGAAAACACACACACACACACACACAGATAAAAACAGATGTAACTGTTGAGAATGTGTTAATAGATTTTTGCTTATTTATTATTTTTAAATGAGAGAGTATTTCAGCCCAAGTCCCCAAAGGGTTAATGCTTCTGGGTGAGCTGAAATTCATGAGCACAATCCTAAACAAGTGAGGTGAAGTTCTATCAGGTCTATTTCAGCGTATCAGGGATTACTGCTAGCTGTCTAATCCTGCTGAGCCTCAGGGAGGAACGTTCTATTGTATTTGAAATCCTGGCCAGGAAAGAACAGAAGGTTAAATGGGTGCCTTGCTCTGTAATCAAATATCACAGGCACTACTTATCTATTCAATGAACAACTGATGTAGAAAATCAATTAGGAACCAAATAGCTTCTCAGGAATTTTTACCCAGAAAGAAGTAAGATTTTTTAAAAATTAGTGTATTTGATATGTTTTACAGTAGAATACCAGGAATTTTAAAGTTTCAAAAGTTGTTTTAGCTTGTTTCTAAAATATCTTATGGGCATGCTTTTGAGCTACTGAGCTATGCACTTGCAAAACGAGGGTATTTCAGGAATAATGATACTACCCTCTAGGATAGCTGGTAATGTCACTTTCCTAAGGAAGAAAGAGCCAGACAAAATCAACCCATGTAAAATGTTGTTAAAGCTGTATAAAAGTTCTGAATAGCATTGTAAATATATATTATGTTTAATCAATATGATTTAAATAATCTACCCCACTCAAATTCGTTCCTCAGATAGTATATAACTTCTGTGAAAATAAAGTGAGCATCAAAAAAGAAAAAAAATGAATAAATAAATAAACAAATAAATGAAAGAAAGGTTGATGCAGCTCCTGAGTCTCTTTGTTTCCAGCAGGAAGTGGCCTCTCTTAGTGGGCTGAAGGTTAACACCCTTGTCTCCCCACCCCCCACCCTCTACCTGTCAGTCTGAGTGGATGTCACAATTCATGTACACAGACAAACAGGCTGACTTGGCCAGTGTGCTTGACCTTGGACAGGCCTAAGATCAAATCTGGTTATTAATATTGGGGCAGTCAAAATGTAATCTCCCAGACACTGGAGAACTGAGCTGGAAATTATGCAGTAGGCACACCCTGTCAATCAGAAGCATCATGGGCTAAGCATTAAAATGCTCATCTGGATCTGAGCAGGAGTCAAGATAAACTTTCTCTTTTTCCTGTTCTGTGAAGGCTTGTTGAAAGAAATTTGCTCGAGGTCTTTATATGCCCAACTTATCTGTCCTCACAATTTCAATTATTTTTGGACTCTGCTTTATAAGAGTTCTTATAAGGCAATCCATTTGCAGGCTAAAGCAGATATAATTGGAAAAATATTGCCCTTTCACAGCCAAGGAAGATATTTTACAAATGGGATGAAATACTTTTAATACTTTCATTGTAGTTCAATGTGCATATAATTTTAAGCATGGATTCTCATTCTCTATAACTGTTATTCCTCATAACTTCCTCTCAGAGTATATCTATAATATAGGATAAAAAGGGAAATATGAAAGTTGATCTATAGAAAAAGTACATCTTTAAGAAACAGAGAAAGATAGAATTGCCTAGGCAAACTATAAAAGGTGCATTACTATATTAAACCACTGCTAAAATTAAAAAGATGATTTAATCAAATATTCTTTCCAGAGTTTTCCCTATCATTTCTATGTTCCCAAGTTGCAGGACTCATCATAAGATAGTTATGCTCCCACTATAGTATCAATATTAATGATTTGACCAAAGTATCTGATATATGACTTATTGATATTTCCAGCATCATTCATATTTTATTTAAATATGATCACAAAATAATACCAATGAAGAAAATACCTATCTTTGAATCCCAGAAAAAATTCCATCTGAACTGCAAATGTAAACTGAACAAAGTAATAATTTTTTTCTTCAAATAAAAGGTATTTTCCTTTGATTTTCATTGTCTCCTGATTACCAAAAATTTTTTTCTTAGTTGGGTATGGGTATTGGTGCACTTTTGTAATCCCAGCACTCCAGTAAGCTGACTCAATAATATTCCAAGTTCATACCCAGCCTAGGCAATATAGCAATTTAGCAAAATCATGGATCAAAATTTAAAAAAAAAAAATAAAAAAAAGGGGTGAGGATATAGATTTGGGTGGAAAACTTTCAGGTTCAACTTCAGTGCCAAAAAATAAACAACAACTTTAATATATGTTAATTAGAGGAGTGTTTTTGTTTGCAAAATGAACTATTAATGTTAACTCTCTGTGAAGGTATACTTAAAATCTTCGCATCACTGGCAGGGAGACTACATGGTATGAAGAATTAGGTTGCAATTAACTGCCCCGCTCATTCAACCTCCTGGTATTCTATGTCAGTTGCTTCCTCAAGCAACACGAATCCACTAATGCTTTAATTTGTGACACTGCTAACTGGTATTAACACATTATGACTATGAAATGTCCTTGTATTTGTACTGGCACAGGCAGTTTATATGTCTGTCATACCAGAGCAAAATGCATTAGGTCACACAAACATACGATAATATACTATGTCTTTTACTTGAGCACAAATTTCAAAAGGTTTATAGTTTACTTATGCATGCTCACTGAACATTATCTTAAGATAATCAAAAGGCTCAGGGCACACCCTAAGCACAGCAAGAAACTTCTATCCTCTTTTGATCTATATGGTATCAGTTGTTAGTGATCAATAAATGATCAAGTCCATTAATTATTTCCAAACTCTTAAAATAATAAACTAGATTTCTTTTAACCAAATGGCTCAATTTTTTTTCTGGTATTGGGGATTGAACTCATAACCTCATGCCTGCCAGACAGGTGCTTAAACCACTGAGCCAA
Source organism: Dasyprocta punctata (assembly GCA_004363535.1). NCBI lineage: Eukaryota > Metazoa > Chordata > Mammalia > Rodentia > Dasyproctidae > Dasyprocta > Dasyprocta punctata. Next base: position 18,276 of record RJWM01033963.1, read on the forward strand.
ACTCCTGGCCTTTTAATTTTTTTATTAATCTAACTTTTTACATCTGTGAGACAAGGTATTATTTTGTTTGGGTCTTTTGTGAAAGACAAGTTATATTGCCAATGAGATTCAGACACAGTTTGGCACTGGAATTTTAAAGCACAGTTTTTGTAGTCAGTATAGAGTTAATTGAGGTTTCAAGTTGATCTACAGAAGTACTTCTCCAAGAAACGAACAAAGATAGAAATTTTGAATTAGAGGTAGTTAAATTCAGTAACTTTTCCAGAGTCTATTTATTGCTCCTGGGTTTGGGCTTTGTATCTATTTGTTTCTTTTTAGCATCAGTTTTCAGTGTAACTGCCAATGCATCTATATTAGTTGTTATATTTTGTAGCTAAATATATCACTAGTAAAAATTTATGAAATTACACAACATGAACTACACAGATCTGTTCCATAAACAGGATAAAGTGGTACAGATGTACTTCTGTCTATGTACACAGCTACTCCTACATCTATATACACACATGCTCCCCACAAACATGTTTATATCCATATCTAAAGACAGAATACATGTGTTGTCATGAAGTAAAACTCCAAAAACAAACCTCAGTATCTGCCTTCATAGAACAGCCAGAAAATAAAACATTGCAGAATTATTACAGTAGGCTACAAAAGAGCGTGCAACCCAGCGGGCCTGTGGAAGTTAGCTCTCCTGAGGCCTGTAAGATTCTTGTTCAGAAAATAGGCTATATCTCTGCTGCCAGGGGATGTCTTGATGTACAAAAAAAGTGAATTTCTGCAGCCGTGATTTGGCGAAGCATGATTCCAAAAATTTCCTAAAAATATATTCCTACAAAATTTAATTCAGCAGACTTGGATTTTCTTACCCACTTGTGGACACAGAAAATGGTTTCTTGGCCCAACAGCTCACTTAACTGCCAGACTTTCAACAAAAGAAGAGCTGTTTTGTACAGAAAGGTTTTCCATGTAGTCTTGTCATTTTTCCTACTGCAGTGGGATTTTTGTGTATCAAAACATGTCAGATTCTTGTCCTTAGAGACAAAATAATGCACAAGACAGGAAGTAATGCCTTCAATGGCTTAGTTGGACGGAGTATTCAGCATTGGCAGACCCTAGCAAAACCCTGGCCTGTGAGGGGGTGATTCCCAGAGGGGAGCATCAGATGTGGTTTCCTGAATTGTGAGCAAAAAATGCCAGTGGAGCTGAGGTTAGTATAACTGTCATGTTTGCCATCTTCTTCCAGTCCTTGGATCATCATGCAACCTTCAAAATCTTCTAGCTCAGTAGTCCCCAAATTTGAATTATTATCACAATTGTATCTTTCAATAAAGAGATATATGGGATGTGCTGACAGAGGTTGTAATCTGGGAATCAGTACATTTTGAAAATTCCCACAGGGACTCTGATGGTCCACTTCATCTCATCCAACCTTACATATTCTGTATAAATCTGCCAATCAGATCTACAATCATGTATAGAATGGATTTTCACATGAATATTTCATGATTCAAAAAAGTTTTAAAGTATTTGCTCTCTTAATAAAGTCTCAGTGGGAAAGGTGTCTTTGCTTTTATTCCATGCCCAATATACAATAAAATCAACTCTGTTCAATCCTCACCCATCTTTCTAAATACCTCAATACAAAGTCACATTGAAATTCCTTACTTTTCTCCAAAATTAGAAGAAAAGTTCAGTTTGTACAAATTCCAAGGTACTAATGACATAAATAAATGTTGTAATTCAAACACCCTAATTACTTATTTACAAAGGTAAATAATCATTTCTTTGTTTAATCCATAACTATATATTTTAATGTTTGTCTGTCTCTTCCACTAAATTATGAACTACA
>RJWM01033964.1:0-20103 GCA_004363535.1 Dasyprocta punctata
AAGATAGTTTAAAAGTCTATACTACTAAATGAATTAACTGGCCAGAGAGAACAGTTGATATTCATAAGACCAGATCAATCCTACATGTCTTTACCTGTCAATCTGAACAGCCCCCTTAAAGGTAGCAATATACAATGTTGCAACCACTGTAAAATTCCAACCATCTACAGTACTAAACCTACAATTTTACAGTATTGGAGATGTTGTTGTTGTTTGCTGATCTCTTTAGTTTTCTGTTTCTTTTATGTATGATCATACTTTTATGCTTTATTGGTTTCACTCTGAACTATTTCGCTTGGTTATATTAGATCTGATGTTATGGGTAGTTATTTCAAGGATAACAAGAGGAACTCTAAGGGGAAAAGAAGGAAGGAAGAGAAAAGGAAAAAGACATAAATTTATAAATATTCATAAATAAGACAGTTAAAAAAACCGTATTGCTAAATACAATAGCTATTGAAAAAGAAAAGTTAATATAACTGAATTGATGAATCTTACATGTCCAAATCTGTCAATATCCCCAACCCCTAGGAAGGTAATGATATGCAATATTGTAACTACTGCCAAACTTCAACCACCTCAGTGTGTAAACCTACAATGTTATTGTATCAGATCTGTTGTTGTTGTTTGTCTGTCTTTTTTGACTTTTATTTCTAGCTTCTGTATCTATTTTCTCTTAAATAAAAATAAAAAAATCAGGTAACTACCGTTGTGTGAGTTTGTTTCTCATTCTATCTGATTCTGTTGTTCAATGTGTCTATTTTAATGCCAGTACTATGCTGTTTTTTCTATAATGACTTTGTAGAATATTTTGAATTTGGAAATTGTGATTCCTGTGCAACTACTCTTTTGCAAAGGATTGCTTTGGCTATTCTGAGTATTTTGTGTTTCCATACGAATTTTAGGATTGCTTTACTCTAGTTTTTAAAGAATGTCATAGATATTTTGATGGCAAATACATTGAATCTGTATGTTACTTTTAGTAATATGGCCATTTTACATTATTAATTTTTCTGATATTTCCACTTTCTATTGATTTCAATTACTCTTTTTTCTGTGTTCAGTAATTTCACCTCCTTCATTATGCTCATCCTTAGGCAATTATTATTTTATTTTAGCATTATCAAAGTTCTGTGAGTACAATTACCTTTTTGATTTCTTTCTCAGTGGCTTCATTACTTGTGCACATAAAAGCTACTGTTTATGTTGATTTTTGTCCTGCCATTTTGCTAAATTTATCAGACACAATTATGTTGGTTTTGCTGCTGATTTATCTTCATACTATGGAGTTTACTTTGTTCTAACAGTTTGTTCATAGAGGGTTTAGCATTTTTTCATTTATAGAATCATATAATTTACAAATATGTATAATTAACTTCTCCCCTTCCCATTGTTATTCCTTTTATTTTTTCCCCTTGAGCAGTTGTTCTGGTGAATAATTTCAGTAATATATTGTATAAAAGTGATGAGCAGGCAACCTTGTTCAGTATCAGATCTTAGAAATAATAACATCAGCTTTTCCCTGTTGTTGCCTGTAGGTTTATCATATATAATCTTTGATATGCTGAAATTATGTCCTTTTAAACTTAACACATATTGGGTTTTTATTATGGAGGGATTTTGAATTTTATTGAGTGCTTTTTCTAGCTCTGGTGATTATATGATTTTTACCTTTCATTCTGTTTATATGATGAATTATATTCTCCAGGTTTAATTCCACTTGATCATTAGGGACGATATTTTGATGCACTGCTAGATTGATTTGCTAGTATTCTGCTGAGAATTTTTGCATTTACTTTCATCATTGATATTGATTTACAATTTCCTTTTTGTAAATCTCTTTGATTTTGTTAACTGGTATCAGAGAATGAACTCAAAAGAGGTTCAACCTTTCAAATTTCTTGATACAGTTTAATAAGAATTAGTGTTAGAGTTTCTGAAAAGTTTGGTAGAATTCAGCATTAAATTCATCCATAGCTGGACTTTTCATTGTTGGGAAACTTTTTTTTTTTAGTGTTTCCATTTCACCATTCTTTATTGGTCCCTTCAGGATTTCCATTTTCATGATTCAGTTTTGATAGATTATATATCTTCAGAAATTTATCTAACTCTTCAAGATTTTCATATTTGTTGGTGCATAGTTTCTCATAATAGTTGCTAATATTCCTTTCTCTTGTCTTAGACATAATGTCTTCATTTTCCTTTGTCTGCTTTATTTCACCTGGCAGTAGATTCTAAAGATGCCTCCATTTTTCCACAAATGACTCAAATACTTGTTTATTAATGACTGAATAGTACTCTCTTGTGTATGAATGCCACACGTCCTTTATACTTTCATTTCTTAATAAACATTTATGGAATTTCCAAGATTTAGCTATTGTGAGTTGTTCTGCTGCAAACATAAGTGTGCGTGTGTTACTTAGTATGATGTCTTTAACTTTTGAGGGTAGATACCCATAAGGGGTATATAGCTGATTCAAATTGGATTTTTTTAATTTTTTGAGGTAGTTTCATAATTACTAACCCTATGTTGTTTTCCTTATTTTATTTACTTATTTTATGTTGTTGAGGTATTTTCATAATTACTAACTCATATGTTGTTTTCCTTATTTTATTGACTTGGCTACCTCTGTTTACTTGTAGTTCAGAAAGTTTCTTTCAGACAACGGAATTTTTTCTCAGTTTGCAAATTTCTATTTGAGACCAGTTACAATAGCTTTGTTTCCTCATGAAGTATCATATTTCCCTGTTTCTTCTTGATCGTTTTGTCTTTGCATTGGTATTAGTATATTTGAATATGTAGCCAAAATCTTTATATGTTGCTTTCAGTAAGAAGCAAATCTTTAAAGAGCATCAACCACAAGTGACTCCACAACTTAAGATGGGGCTCTGGGCAGGCCTGCTGTAACACCAACAGTGACCAGAGTTGCTGTCTGTACTCTTTCATTAGGTGAAGTAAGGAGGTCCACAGTCAGGCATTGCTGCCAAGTGGACTTTGGATTTCAATAAAGTTGTGGCTGGACTCCATATCTGAGCAAGTTTGCTGGGTATGTCAGGCAGGATCACTGGCTGGGGTATTAAGCTGAATGAAGCTAATGTCGATTTCACCACTGGTGTGACTACTGGCTGAACATCGTTTTATAGGGAAATTGGTTATATAGTACTCTGTAACTGGAAAAGGTACCCTGCTTAGTACCTTTAGTAGGTAATTGGTACCCGGCTTAGTTGGGAGGATAGCTACCAATCCTTGGACATTTGGCACTATTCGCTAGACTACATCTAATTGTGTGAAGGAGCTCTTCATCATTGTTTAACTTTTTATGGCACTGGGAATTAAATCCAGGAGCTAAACCACATATCCTCAAAAAACTTCACACACACACACACACACACACACACACGCACACACACACACACACACATGAAATCTGGGTTTGAACTTGTGGTCTTCCTGTCTTAGGGACTCACAGTGCTAGAATTACAGACATGTACTGCTCTATAAACCTGAGCTCCTCATTTTGCTAAGGTTAGTCTACAAATGCCCTGGACAAAGGGCCACTGACTAGGGCATGGTAGTATCACCAAGATCCACATGGAAGTCACTCTGAGTCCTTCCTCTATAATCTACTCTTGTCTATGTCTTTATATTCTACTTCTTACCAATTTCCCTAGCGTTCCATATAAAGCATGAGATGGAAGGGGTGCTCTCAGGCCATGCTCCAAAATGCTATGAAACCATATACCTACTTGGCACTCTTTCCTCTGTGGGATAAATTGCAAGCCAAGTTTTTTTTTTTTTTAATGGGATTCTGTGCCAGTGCTAGGGAGAAGGCCCCACAGGAAAAGTGATATAATTTTCCTTACACTTTTTAATGTAGTTTGTTGTTGTTATTTGTTTGTTTATTTTCTGTTTTTGTTTTTGTACTCCAACAGGTTGCTGACATTTCTCCTCCAGCTTCTAGGATTCTCACAAAAACATTATTTCCAATTAATAGCTGCTCAATTGAGTTTTCTTTCAGGTACTTATGGGTCTAGAGCTTCTATTTTTGAATCTTGTTTATGTCACTTTCCTACTCCTTGAGTTTAATACATTTCTAAGTACAGTATAACAGTGCTGTAAGACAAAGAAAATGTTCAGAGAAAAGAAAGTATTAAAAATTCAGTCAAGTTTTGTAGCATATTATGTATATGTGGTGATTATAGATTCTGAGGTTCGTGGCCAACTCTCTATAAATAATTGCAAGATTATTATGTGAAAGAAGTTGAACAAGAATTATATATCATTACTATTGTTCAGAATAATACTACATGCAAAATTAATGTCAAAAAAGGTAAAATTTGAACAAAGCAAAAGATCGAATAAATTTCCGTGGAAAATGATGTAGTCTCTTTCAGTAGTAGTCTTTCAGAACAGTCTGAAACAGAATAATTTTGCAGTTAATACAAGAAAAGATGAATGAGTTTCTTCCCTATATTACAGTGTATTATCTAATGATTTCATTTTGGTCAACAATTACAAAAGTTCTAATATAACTCAATATTCTTCTACTAAATGCTTATAACCCACGAACATAGAACAGTTACATTTGTAAAATGCTAAAACATCTAGGAGAATTAAGTATCTAAAATTTGCAATTGCCTATTCTGTAAGAACAGTAAGTAACATCATTCTGTAAGTAAACAGTATGCATAAGTTTAATAAATAAGCAATATAAACATAAACACCTCACAGACAAAAATACGGACAAACAGAAATATCTCACGGACATACCACATGGACAGGTATATAAATTTCATACAACATATTGCACAAACACTGAATAAGCATATACATTTCTGGGCAAAATGAAGAGCTCAAGCAATGTATAGATATTCCTTAACTTACCTCGGTGTTACATCCCAAAGTCAAAAGAGCATTCAGGTACCTTACCTAAGAAAAGTGATGCTTAACTCAGTCTTCCTTACACATCCTCAGTACAATAACATCAAACAATTGTAAAGTCATTTATCAGATAGTTTATTCCATAAAAATGTTAAATATCTCTATAATTTATTGCGTATGTTGTGTGAAATTAAGTAGAATGCTTGTGTGAGTATACTTTCATACTATTGTGAGTGTTTTTAAAAATATACATCAAGCCATTCCAAGTCCAGAAATCAGGAAATATTTGTAAATGTTTCTAATTTTGAGATACAAATGAAGACAGCTTTTTCAAAATTATTTTATTGTAATCTCCACAAAGTGTTTTAAAAATTGGAACAAAAGGCAACAAATTGGATATATGACTAACTCTCACATCAAAAAACAAAATCGTAGCAATTTATTCTACAGTTACTATAGTACAGACAGGAGAACAGAAAATACAAAATATATGATAAATATAGACTAAAATATAGAAAAATAGGTGACTCTGACTTGCACTATAAAATTTATTTTCCAGTGTAATATAGGCTACAGAAGTGCCACACTAAAAGAAAATAGTTTATCTGATAATTACAAATAAATATATACACGTATGTCTTATAGAGGTATGTGCTATTTCATCATGGGAAAAGTATAAATTATTAAATGCAAATGTCAATTATTTAGCCACAGAACAGAATTAGAGAATGTTTAATATTCAGATGATCCTACAAATAACTGTAGTTCATATTACATACCAATATGATTATAATGAGAAATATCTCTTTAGATAACTATAGATTTTTTTTCTTTTAGATAGCTTTTTTCCAATGGCTATCTCAATATCCATGCACCTACTTAACTGTAAAGAGCCATAATTTTTTCTGGATGTACGTGTATGTTTTTATGTGTGTGTTTGTGTGCATGGATAAAGATATACATTACATCTGCACCTACAAAAGTAGAAGTATTTTTTAGAGTTAATCACTTATTTATTTTTCATATTTTCATGTTAATACATATCCATTTACTATTTTAAATCTATATTTCAATCTATATCTAATATAATTATAAATATTTATAAATGTGTAACTACAATATTTTGAAGCTCTTGTTCATATTTTTATTAACTTGATAAATATAATATTTGGTAAATATTTACATATTCAGGTGAAATCTGGTAACTGTTCATACATTTAATATTTAATGCTCTGTGCTTAATAGTTTATGGTTAATATCATAAAAGTTTCAAAAGAGTTTACTTTCGTTAGGAAAAAATAGATTTACTATGTCAAAGGGAAATTTTAGGGGGCTAAGGAGATATCGCAGTGGCAGAACACCTGCCTGGCAAGCACAAGGTCCTGCTTTTGATTCCTGATGCCAAATAAAAAAAGAAAGGAAATTTTAGACATTCAAAATAACTTGGAATTACAAAATATAAAATAAAAATTATTTATTTTTTTATTTATTTACTTGTGTTTTCCGTACATGATATTCACGTTACTTGAGTGGAGTTGGGCGCTGTTATGTGTACATAACACATTTTAATTCTTTTTTCAACCCCTCTTCGCCTCCCCCTCCATCTCTTGGTCCCCTTCCCATTTTAGAAATGTCAATCTATTTCCTATTATCTAACTTTAATTTTGCTTTTTATTTGTTATTTGTGTTTATTTTAAGAAAAACCATGTGATATTTAAGCTTGTGTCTCTGATTTATTTCACTAATCTTATATTTTCAAGGTATATTCAGTTCCCTAAAAATGATGAAAATTTTATTTCTTTACAGCAGAATAGTACTCCACTGTGTGTAAATACACCATTTTCTGTATCTATTCATCTGTTGATGGACATATATGCTGTATTCAAGATTTAATTATTATAATTGTGCTGCAACAAATGGTATCCTTATATTTTATAAATATATAGCTTATATATGTGTATTCTATGCTTATAAATTTGTTTGTAACATAAACTGTGTTTATATTAATTTTCTTTTAAAGCAAAAATCATAAAATCAAAGAAATTAAAAATTAAAATGCCACCTGTAAACTATTTTCATTAAAATAATGTCTTTATTTTTTTCAGATTAACTTTTTCATCTAATGAACAACTCTTATTGAGTATTCACCCTTTGTTAAATTTAGAGAAGGTTATTAGTGTGAAGGCAGGTAACTAGATAGGTAAAAATAGATGAGTGATACATAGTTGTATCAAATTTCTTACAAATAAACTTTTCCCCAGTGTTTTATAAATGGTAGCTGCTAAATGAAAACTACTGTGTGTACTTAGATATGAACCACTTTATCTTTCTCTCACTTTCTACTTTTACATTCTGCTTTTGTAAAGAGGTATTTTTGAATGCTTTTAAACTTTAAAGATCTATTCAATAAATGAAATATATTTGGCACTAGTACATACAACAAATACGTTTCCTTTCATTGGTTTCATTTTTTTGTTAAATACGTGAAGACCCATAGTTTAATCTACACATGTGATCTTTTCGAATTAAATTATCCTTCAGTGTGACTAATAAAAACAAACGTATTGAACCATATGAGGCTTTAAAATTAGTTTTCCAATTTGAATAACATTTAAATGAACATTTTGTCTTATGTAAATGATTCAAATTTCTTCTTATTGGTATTAGGAGCTTGAATGTCAATATAATTTTGTGAGACAAATTTATAAATTTATGGAAAATTAATTTTATAAATCATAGCCAGTGTTATGCTACCTAGAGAACAGTTCACAATCCAGATTTATCTCCAAGGACTAGAAATCTGAGATTTTTGTGATCACAGGTTTTATTACTAATTTTCAGACAGTCTGAGACCTGGGACAATGACTTTTACCCTAAAGTTATATGACCACCTCCTTTCTCCTAAAGTTTAATGACTGCCTTTCTCCTCATTGGCAAAATACCATTCTGTCTCCTTTTCACCCTTAGTCTCCAATCTCCCAGGCTTGGAAGGTTTTAAGTCATGCCTCAGTATTATACAACTAAACAGTAGGTCTGTGAATCTTTTTACTTTTGGGCCATCCAAAAAAGGGGAAGGGGCATGCTTAGAGTATGTACAATCTCCACATTTTCAATTTCTTTTGATTCTTCCCCTTTGCATCTGTCCTTTGTTGCTAAGCATATGCACTTGTTTCCTCCCCTATATTGTAAAGTATTACACCCAAAATTTTTAGATTATGTTTCTACCCATAAACAAAAGGCAAAAATGCTCTGTATGTAGATAGACTCAATGAATTTTGTGTATTTATTTCCTACAGTTTGGGGAAGACACAAGGTACAAAGGATGAGTTAATCATAATTTTCTGTTGTTTAGTGTATACTTTTTTCATTAATGTATCCAGTGCCTCATTTAGAATTCACTTTGATTTCCTTCAGTTCCTCTTATAGCCACGCTCCATCCACATTTGTCTAACATTTTTGAAACAAATTTACAAGCTTTTATGAGATTTATTGTATGACTTTTCTACATTAATTTGTCTATATGTGTTTGTATTCAATATGTACATATGAATGTGCATATATATGTTCACACATATGAGAGTAAAATATTTCATTATCTGTCTTCACCAATTATACCACCTTTTTTTCCATTGGATTACTAATGGACATTTACACTGTCTCCAGCACTGCCTAATTTGAACTACAAACAATGCTTTAACAATGATATTTACTTATCTATTTTGTGATAAATAAAACATTTTAAGGCTATTAGCCATAATTGGGATAATCGATGCATCACTACATATTTGTTGCTCTCCAAATGGTTACAATAATTTCCATTTTGAAGAGTTACACAGGACAACATCTATGCCCTTTTTTTACAGTCCCTACTTGAAATCATCAAGTTTTTTTTTAACTTTAAAGAGAAAATAACAAAAAACAATGATACAGAATTTCATACCAAGAAAATAGGAAATTAACAATGGTTAATATATTGTGTATTATTATCTTCAAAGTAATTGCTCAGATTAAAAGGTATAGGCATGCAAAATTGATCTTGCAATATAAGCACAAACTATTCTTTACAATTAACTAAAAGAAGTATAATTATAATAGCTTTCTTGTATGTATATGCATATTTTTTCCCTTACTTCTTTCCTCATTTCCCCCATTCTAGTTGGTCTTTCCTTTGGAAGTTCCTTTCCCTCTCAACACATCTGTTGAAGATTTTGGATCTTATTTACTCTTTCAGTTTTTTGCATTAGAGAAACAATATGATGTCTACACATGCAACTCTGATTTATTTCACTTAAGAGTATGTTCTCTAGATGTATTCATTTACCTACACAAGGCTCAGTTTTATTTTCATTATAGCTGAGTAGTACTCCATTATACAAAATACCACATCTTTTTTATCCATATTATAGTTGATTGGCATTTGGGTTGTTTCCAAGATTTTGCTATTACAAATTCTGCTGCTATAAAGATTGGTGCACATATATTGCTGTGGTATGATGTTCTTAAGTTTTCTGAAAAAATACCCAGGAGGTGGAGAGTAGGGTGGAATGAAACCTCTAATCCTAGCTTTTTTTTTTTTTTTTTTTTTTTTTTTGTGGCACTGGGGATCGAACTCACAGCCTTGTGCCTGCCAGACAGGCGCTTAAGCCACTGAGCCAAACTCCTGGCCCTAGTTTATTGAGGCAGGGTCACACTATGTAGCTCAGGCCAGCCTTGAGCTCGCGTTGTAGCCTAAGCCGGCCTCAAACTCACAACGCTCCTCCTACCTCAGCCTCCCGAGTGCTGGGATTAAAGGCATGCACCACCACGCCTGGCTAATCCTTGCTTTTTGAGGAATTTCCATACTGATTCTCACAGTGGTTACTCCTGTCTGCACTCCCACCAAAAGTGGAGAAGGTTTTTGCTTGTTTGTTTGTTTGTTTGTTTTCCCACAGTCTCTCCAGCATTTGTTATTGATTGATTTCTTGATAATGGTTATTCTTTCTGGGTTGAAATGGGATCTTAGTGTTTTTATAATTTACATTTCTTGAATGACCAATAATGTTAAACTTTTTAATGTATATTTATTTGCTATTTGTATTTCTTCATCTGAGAAGTATTCATCTCAGATGCCCATATTTGGATTGAGTCTTTGAATTTGGGAGGTCTGATTTTTTCAATTCTTTATATGTTCTAGATGGAAATCCTTTGTCTGAGGGACAGTTGGTTAATTTTTTTTCCACAATCTGTGGGTTTTCTTTTCACTCTGTTGGGGATTTCTTTTGATGTGCAAAAACTTTTTAATAGGATGAGACCACAGCTGTTGGTTCTTTGAAGTACTTACCATGCAGTTTGTTCTTTGTTCGTGAGCTCTCTGTCTGCCCTTATGTCTTTGAGATTTCTACCTACTTTCTCTTCCAGCAGAGTTAGTGTTTCTCTTTTAATATTTACATCTTTGATCCATTTCGACTTAGTGCACAGTGATAGACTTTGGGCTAGCTTTAGTCTTTGGCATGTGGGAAACCAAGTTTTCCAGCACTATTTATTAAAGAGACTATCTTTCTTGTTTTGACACTTTATGAAAGATACATTGGTTGAGTTTGTTTGTAGTTATGTCTGCATCTTCTAGTCTGTTCCATTGATCCTCAGGTCTGTTTTTGGTTTTTTTTTTTTTTTTTGCCAGTACCATGCTGATTTTATCACAGTAGCTTTGTACCATAATTTCAAGTCAGGGATTGTGGTTCCTCTTGTCTTGCCTTTGTTGCCCAGGATTACTTTTGCTATCGTAGGTCTCTTCTGTTTCCAAATGAATTTTAGGAATGTTTTCTATAGATTTGTTAGGTGTGCCAATGGTATGTGAGCAGGATTGTATTAATTCTGCATAACATTTTTGAAGGATGGCCATTTCACAATGTTGGTTCTTCTTATCCATGGACAAGGGTATCTTTCCATTTTATGATATCTCCTTCAATCACCTTTCAGAATACTGTAATTTTCAATGTATAGAACTTTTACTTTCTTTGTTAGATTGATTCTTAAGTATTTCATTTTTTTTTTTTTTTTGGATACTATTGTGAAAGATGTGGTTTCCCTGATTTCTCTTTCAGTGAATTTGGTATCTGTGTATAAGAATGCTATTCATTTTTGAATATTGACTTTTTATTCAGCTACACTACAGAACTTGGTTAATAATTTTAGAAGTGGAGTTTTTGTGGTCTTCTATTTGCCATCTGCAAATAATGATAGTTTAACTTTTCCTTTCCAATTCTTATTCCTTTTATTTATATCTCTTGTCTAACTGTTCTTGCTAATGTTTACAGAACTATATTGAATAGGAGTGGTTATGGTGGACATCTTTGTCTTGTTTCTCATGAACATGTTTTTGTTCATGTACAGTGATGAGGGTTCTTGGTTTATCATAGATGGTTTTTATCAGATTGAGGTAAAGAGCATCTTTTCAGATTTCCTATAGGGTTTTATCATAAAAGAGTGCTGGATTTTATTTATTGAGATGATCGTGTGATTTTTATCTTTGGCTCTGTTGATGTAGTATATTATATGTAGTGATTTTCATATGTTGAACCATCCCTGCATTCCTGAAATGAATTCCAATTCATGGTGTATAATTTTCTTGATAATTTGCTGCATTCTGTTTGCTAGCATTTTATTGAGGAGTTTTGCATCTGTTTTCATTAGGGAGATGGGCCTGTAGTTCTCTTTTTTAGTTGAATCTTTCTCTGGTTTTTGGTATCAGGGTAATACTTGTCTCCAGGAATGAATTAAAGAGAATTGCTTCTCTTTCAATTTCATTAAAGACTTTGAGGAGTATTGATTTTAAATCTTGATTTCTTATGGAATTCAGCCATAAATCTATTAGGACCTTGAATTTTCTTTGTTGGTAAGTTTTTAATTACATTTTCAATTTCTTTGACTAATATTGGATTATTCAGAATATTTATATTCTTGATACAGCTTTGGTAATTCATATGCTTCTAGGGATATGTCCATTTCTTCTCTGCTTTCTATCCTAAGTAAATAAAGATTTTTGAAGTAGATGTTGTTGATCTGAATTTCCATAGTATCTATAGTGATTTCACCATTTTCATTCCTTATTGCATGAATTTGAGTTTATATTTTCTTTTTTTGATAAGGATGACTAGGGTCTATCATTTTTTTTTTATTCTTTCAAAGAGCCAGATCTTTAATTCATTAATTTTTGGTATTGTTTCCTTAGTCTAAATTGTGCTAATTTCTTCTCTGATTTTAATAATTATCTTCCTTATGTGGGCTTTAGGCTTGACTTTCTCTTCTTTTTTTTAAATTTAATTTAATTTACTTATTTTATTTTTATCTATTTTTTAAAATTCATTTTATTTCAAAGAGAAAGAAGAAAAAAATTTCAAAATACATCAATCAGGTAGCAACATTGATACATATAGTGCACATTTTTATCCCCAAATCATTCACCCAGAGCATAAGACATCTGCATTCAATTGTCTGAACAATACCAGCACAAATCTTTCTCTTCAGTGAACTCAGAGAAATCAATAGTATATCTTAACTATTTTATATAAAATAGTTATTTTGTATAAAATATATATATATATGTTGTTTCTTTCAGCTACTCACACTAGTGAGACAGTATAATGTTTACCATGTGAGTCTTATTTATTCCACTTATGAATATGTTCTCAAGTTGCATATGTTTACCTATAAAAGTTTCTTTTTTATATTTCTTTATGTCTGAGTAATGCTCCATTGTATAAAAATACTGCATCTTTTTTATCGATTCCACAGTCAATTGGCATTTGGGTTGTTTCCAAGATCCAGTTATTACAAATTGTTCTGCTATAAACATGGGTGCACATGTATCACTGTGGTATAATGTTTTTAAATATTTTGGAAAGATACCCAGAAGGGGAATAGCTAGTTCAAATGGTACCTCTTTGCATCATCTTGTAGTTGTTGAATTCTTATTTCCTGATCTTTTGTTATTTCCAAGACATCTTTCCTTTCATTGTCACTAGCTGCAATCCTGTCTTCAAGGTCTGAATGTCTGTCCTCATTTTCATTTGAGAAGTTTTTCCATTCAATGGAATTTTTAATTTTCTGAATAACTATTTGAATCCATTTCATGCATTTTATTTCTTTGCTATGTTGCTCATTCATGGTTTCCATCCTCTTTTTATCATCATCTATTTTGTTATCTATCTCTACTCTAGATTTTCTGAGCAATTCCTTTAAAAATGTTGACATTTCTTTTTTTAATTGACTGATTATTTCTGATCTGATTTCCTCAGTAGCCTCCTGGACTTGTTTCTTTACTTCAGTTCCTATCATTCAGAAATTTCACATGTGTGAATGTCAATTTCTTCTATGTTGATTTCTACTGTACTTGTTCTGGGTGGGCTGGAGGTCTGAGATTGCATTTTCCTTTTTAATCTTGTCATTTTCAATTTAAATCTTTTTTTCTGTGGTGATCCTTGTGAGTTTTTGTAGTAGGTAATTATATCACTAGTATCAAGACCTCTCTAGGAAAAGTCTGCTATTTGGGGATGTCCTCTTTTAGTATGAAATTCTTGGTTTATGTCTATTCCAGGATACTACTTTCCCAATTAACTAAGAGTGAGATATTGGTATGTTTTTGGCTCAGTCCCCAGTCCTTTGGTGTAGGGCTCTGGTTAGGTTATTACCCTAAAGCTTTCCAGTATTATTGCAGAATGGTGAACAACTGATTACAGCATATAAGACATCCTAGCTAAAGTAGTTATATTGGCAATAACAATAGCATGAAGCACAATTTATAAACTAAAAAAACTATGGTAATTATCAATTTTGTACTTTAGAACATAGGAGCAAAGTCTTTAGTTATAGAACAGAAGCAATCATAAATCAGGAGTTTGTATGCAAAATGTTTCCCTTTGTTAGAGTGGTTTTACCCTGTGGTAGGAATTTTAGGAGGACAGTATATAAAACAAATAAAACTGGAAAGGAAGTAGAAGCAAGGTTGGAAGACAAGGAGGTCACAAGGTTTGGAAAACTAGAGACGGGGATAGAAAAGAAAGAATGAAGGAGCATTCAAAGGATTGTCTGAACATGGTCTCTGAGTTTGGGGGATGGGGTTAGTTTTCTGTGGCTAGAGTTCTCCCCAGTCATTTAGAAAAGCAAATAAAGAAAGAAAAGAAAAAGAAAAATCAAGAAGTAAAAGAAGAAAAAGACAAAAAAGCAAAGAAATAAAATTTCATAGAAAAGGACCAATTACTGTGTCCCAGATTCTTTCTGTTCTGGTTGGGGGAGGGTTCAGATGCCTGGATTCCTCCAGTAGAGCTGGTTGCCAAGTCCTGGCTTCTTCCTGAGCTGGTTGCTGTTCTCACTTGTTGGTTCATTTTGTTACTGTTGCTTCTGACTCTTACAAGTCACTAGTTCTGCCTGTTCATCCTGTGCGCCCTGATTGCAGGCGCTGCTGTGTGGTTGCCAATCTCTGTGTCTCCTACTGGTACTTTTCACCTAGACCTCAGTAGCCATAACGGGAGGGACTGAGATCTCTAGTTCTTCTTTTTCCAGTAATTACTCACTTTTTTTTTAATTCTTCATTTTGCTATTTGACAATTATATTTGTATGCTAGGACTATTGCAACAAATGATCACAAACTGAGTGGTATCAAACAATCAAAATTTTATCATATATTTTGAGGTCATAAATACAAGATTAAGGTGTCTGCAGGCCCATTCTCCCCTTGAGTTAGCTAGTACAACACTTTCCCTTGTCTCTTCTAGAGACGCAAGCATTCTTTAGTGTGTATCCTTATAACTCCACAACAGTTGTCTCCTTCACTGGACCTTGTCATCTATGTATGTGTCTTCTCCTCTTTTATATTTTTTAAATTAATTTTATCTGTACATCTTTGATATATGTAATGATCACATTCATCATAGGGAATTTGTACCTGTATATAATATATCTTTTTTTTGTTGTTGTTGTTGTGGTTTTTTTGCAGCACCGGGGATCGAACTCACAGCCTCACGCCTGCCAGGGCAAGCACTTAAGCCACTGAGCCAAACTCCCAGACCTAGTTTTTTGAGGTAGGGTCGCACTATGTAGCACAGGCTGGCCTTGCTCTCACGTAGCCCAAGCCAGCCTCGAACTCACAGTGCTCCACCTACCTCAGCCTCCCGAGTGCTGGGATTAAAGGTGTGCGCCACCACGCCCGGCTTATATAATATATCTTGATTCTTCTTTTTTTCCCCATTCCCCTCCCCACCCTTCAACCTTTTTTCCCTACTGTATTTATGTAATTTCTTTCTACTTTTTTATTTTTGCCAGGAATTTACTTTATATATTCTACTCCGGTTTTTCATGGATTAATTCATTGGTACACTTTAGATATACATAATGATTACATTAATCATAGGAAATTTGTACCTGTACATGACATGCCTTAATTCTTTTTTTTTTAATTTTCACATTCCACTCCCTTCCCTTCAACTCCTTTTCTCCTCCTTATTTATAAAAACTGTTTCTATTTTTTACTTCCTTTCTTATTTTTTCTTTTTCCTTTATTTTTCCCCTCCCCTGCTATAGTTCCCCTTCCTATTTGAGCATTTTCTTCCTATTTGATATTTAGTCTGGTCCTAATTTACACTTTTGGTTTCTCACACAAGAGAAATAATGCAATATTTACATATATGTGTTTGATTTATTTCACTTAATAGTATGGCCTCATGGTGCATCCATTTACCTAGAAATATCTCATCTATTCTTCTTACAGCCTGAGTAATACTACAGTATATTTTTAAAAACCCCACATATTCTTCATCTATTCATTTTTTGATG
Source organism: Dasyprocta punctata (assembly GCA_004363535.1). NCBI lineage: Eukaryota > Metazoa > Chordata > Mammalia > Rodentia > Dasyproctidae > Dasyprocta > Dasyprocta punctata. The sequence continues at coordinate 15,693 of RJWM01033964.1, forward strand.
GGCATTTGGTCTGTTCTAAACTGTAGCTATTACAAACAGTACTGCTATGAACATGGGTGTATATATATTGCTATGGTATGATCTTTCTAATTCTTTAGGGAAGATACCAAGAAGGGGAATAGTTGGGTCAAATGGATAGCCTCTTTAATAAGTGGTGCTAGAAAATCTGACTTTCTCATGCCAAAGATCAGAACTAGACCCATGTCTTTTGCCATTTTTTCTATTCTATTTTTTCCTTTTCCCTGCCTTTATTCCCCTTCCCTTCTCTTGCTACCCTTACCATTTGAACATTTTCTTCTTAATTTTGTAAAGAAGGTTTCATTGTAGTTAGGGTCCACCTAAATGATCTAAGATCATCTTATCTTGAGATACTGAATTTACTTATATCTGCAAACTTTTTCCTAGTAAGGTGATATTTACAGGTTCCAGGAAATAGGATGTGACAGTATTTTTGGAGGGTCATTATTCATCCTACTACAAAAATGAAATGGAGTCATATTATCACATTCTTATCAACAATTTTCATTTTCATTTTTAAAAATTCTGTTTATCCACTTTAATGTTTTTCTTCTTGACCATGCTTTTCTTTTGTTGCTCTTTTTCAACAGTTCCTTTAGAAAGTAACATTTTAGAAAATAACTATTCCTAGGTCCACATACTGAAAACATCACCTTGTATTCATTAAATTGCTGAATCAGTTTAGTCCATGATATTCTTCAGTTTTACATCAAGATTAACTTTAATGTATTTTTAAGACCAAAGATTAAAACCTGGGTTTTACCCTACTTTAAAGTACTCTAGATTCTAATATTATACTAAAGGCCAACACAAAAATTGGTTCAGCCAAACTTTTTTGGAGAATTTTCCAGTATTTTCTTTATGTGGTGGAGCCAATAATATTGTTTTGCTTCCAATACAAATATATTGAAAAAAATTCCATTGTTTCATTGCCTATTTGAAACATAAATTATCATGCTAGATGATAAGCATACAACATGATACTTTTCATTTTACTGAGAAATATAAATATAAAATAATTTAGACATTTGTTTGCTTTCCTAGAGACTGAAATACAATAAAATTGAATACCACATTATTCTTAGAAATGACAATTTTCTAAAAATAAAAGGTAATCATATAACGAATTTTGATATTAAAAAATTGGTTTAGAGAAAATGTGCCCTGGTTCCTAGAAAAGAAAATGTGGATTACCTCTGCCAATTGTAAGGAAAAACAAAATAAAATTTGAAAAAGTATAAAATAAGTTTTATTAAGAATATTTTTATCTTAAAGTTTTACTACTTTAATTTAAATGTTCTCTAAATTACCACTTAGAAATTGCACTTCTTTAAAGCTCTTAGATTTACATTATCTTTTAGTAAAATATTCTCAGTCATCAAATAGATTTTACCATAAGTTTTAAAAGACTATTTCCAAGATGTTAATATTGCAATTAGTAGAGCATATGTCTCAGTGATAATGAACTTACAATGTAATATGTGAAGTGGACACTGAAAAGTAATTGAAGTGGTTTGGGGTGATTTAAAAGTCATTTTCCTTTATTAGTTTGTAAGATGGAAGTACTTTACATTTGAAGCATTTCCTTTGCATAAATGTCATTCTCCTGAAATGAAATGCTGGTAATTATCATGTTTGGTCAATTACAGACATTGTTACTGAAAATAATAGTCATTCCTAATAATAGATATTGACATTGACACATATCATATAATAATATAAATGATATAATTATATTTCAGTGAGATAAACTCATTTTTCCTTCCACTGTATTTAGAGTACCATGTCTTTGAAAAAAGTGGTTTCTCTTTAAATTGAACACTTCACAAAGATACTGAATTAAAAGTCTACTTAAAATAACTATAGTAGAAAAAGACATCCAATAAAGTTTGCTCAAATTACAAGCTTTTTTATTCATACTGATACTCAAAACCAGAAGAATAATGTAGCATAAAAATTTTAAATTTGATCATAAATTAAGTCGGAATTATTTTGTGTAATAAATTATTTTAAATAATCAGGTGCAGGTGAAATTTTAATATCTAGTAGCTCTTTCTGGAGCAGAAATACCTAAAGTTTTCTAGTGTTTTTTTTTTTCCTGACTTGTGACTCAAAAACAAAGAATTGGATGTTTTTCAAGGAATGTTTCTTCAACTGACAAAAAATAATATCTTTGCTTCAATTGCCAGAAAAATCTTTAAAAATGTCTTCCCATGCTTTGATTTCTGTTCTGTTTTTAAATCTATGTAACTCCATTTTTATTCAAATTAACATTAGAGGACACATATACACAAAACTACACATCATGCGGCATGAAATCATCTCTTCTAACTTGTGTTGAGCTAATCTAAGCTAACAAATGAGATAGAAATCAGCCCTATAATAATAACCAAAATTGAAAGCTTTATGATATGTTGGTAGTATAAAAATACTATTTTGATATGCAATTTTGAGTTAGGGCAAATATAAGGACAAAACAAGCTGGGTAAAAAATTGTCTGTGAATTACTTGCTTTCACCCTCAGTCATTGCCTAATACCCAAGGGCGTTTATTATCTTCCAATAATTGTAATTGTATCTGAAATCTCCATTTCACCATGGATTTGGTATACTTCTTTTTAGCTAAATAAGCATCTGAATTTCTGTCTTTCAACACTTTTCTGGAAGCAAAGGAATGATAAATACTGGATTATTCTTTCAATGAAGAAAATAAAGGACATCAGTGAATTGAAAAAGAAGCTCTACATGGTTTCTGTTTTGTCTTCCTCATATAGGAAGTACCATAATTCTATTTTTTAAATATTTATTTTTGAAACAGTCATGATATGCATCCTACGTTGGCCTCCAAATCATGGTAATCATCCTGTCTGAACCTCCCGATTGCTGGGATCAAAGCTTGAACCACCATGCCCAACTCATAACTAGTCTTAATTTTGGATGACATCAAGCACTTTTATCATCTGAGAATAATCGTAATGACTTCTTACGAGTCAGCTCCAAATCTTACAAATATTCATTCAATTTATTCTGACTGAGCATGTCTGAGCCAAGTACTATGCTAGATACAAGAAACTGCAAGTTGATTATTTCTTTACCTTCAAGGAGACTGGGAATAAATGGACACATCAAAATAATTCTAATACAGATACATGGAATACTCAAATTACAAAATTAACATGGAGGATAAAGTGAATTTAATGCATGGGTCATTTCATGGCTACATGGAATCTTTGTCCAGAAATCACAGCTTACTTGAATCACTCTACATGTTGTGGTTAAAGTTAATTAATATGTGAAATCACTAAGTTTCAATGTTACAAAACATTATGAGATTTTTCTAGTTCATTTTATTTCTAGTATATATGGTAAAGTTTATATTATATTAATCCAAGTGAGAACATAAAATGACTGACTCTGAGTAGACATGCTTCACAATATTCATGTTATTTCTTTTATCCATATTGTTAAGCTTTAGAGGGATTTTATTTGTTTTGTTTTTTTCTTACTTTCCACTTTTCTTACTTCTGACCAGGACATAGGAAAATAGTAGATATATATGTGTGGTAGGTAGAGACATCAATTTTTTCTGTATTCCTGTATTTTTTTGCATATGCTAATATATTATAACATAATGAGAAATATTAATCTTTCAGGAAAAATTATAGGCTGTAAGTTTTTTTTCTCATTTTACTCTGAAATAAAAATGATTCTCCCATTCTACTTTCAAACAGATACAATACCTGATGACTGTTAGGGTTTATACATTGTGTCAACTTGAGAAGTCTAGCAGCTTAATTAAATAACTCAGCAGCTCTACATTCTGGGGTGTAGAGCATAAGGAGTTACCTGGCCATTGTTACAATTTGAGAAGGTCAGAAGTTTAGCTGAGAGAGTCAGCAGGGAGCCAGGGGTCTTACTTTGTAAATATCCTCATCCTGTGCAAAGGAAGGCAAGGATGTTTGTGGATGCTACACCCACCCTGGGGGGGGGTGTCCTGTGTGCTATATAAAGGAGGAGAAGACGCTTGCTCTTTTTGCTCCTTTTACTTTGGCTGCTTTTGTTCGGTTGCTGCCTTGAAGTGCTGTCCCTGTGCCAGGCCACCCTGCCTTGGAGTCAGCTGATTGTGGACTGAAACCTCCAAAAACTGTAAGCTAAGTAAACCTTTCCTTCCCTAATTTTGGGTGTCAAGTGTTTCGTCTCAGCAACAAGTGAAAAGTAACCAAGACAGAATTTGGTACCAGGAGTGGGGTCGTTGCTGTGACTATACCTGACCATGTGGTTCAAGAGCCTTTGGAAATGGTTTGTGGGAAGAGTTTGGAAAGGTTCAGAGATGTCACCTGAGTCCATAGCCCTGGAACAGCTTAGGCTGTTTTGTATGGAAGATTCTGGTCAGA
>RJWM01033966.1:0-20125 GCA_004363535.1 Dasyprocta punctata
TGTCTGGCCAAGGGCAGAGCTTCCCACAGTTCTGTCGGTCCTGAACTTCCTGCCTTACATTCTCTTCTGCTCAGACTAATTAGAGTGGATCCTGAGTAACACAGGTGCTGTTGACCAAGATGTGTGAAATCTTAAGGTGTTGGGGGGGAACCTTGGTGTGAAAAAGAATTATTTTGGGCTGGACACATCAAAGGAAGGACCCTGATTGGATGCAGGAGGCCTACTTTAGAGATAGTATGGGGAAGAAACCAACCAGACCAAAGCACGACAGACACGGGCAAGGATGTTCACTGTTGTGTGGTGACTAAGGCGCAAAAGGTTGAGAAGAACCCAATTAAACATCCAACTGGGAGAGGGCTTGGATGAGGACAGGAGACTTGACCACACAACAGACTTCCTCCGGCCAGGAGAGCGGAAGAGGAACATCCGATAACCCAGAGAGGTGGAAAAGGACTCGACATCTACTATTAATCCTTAAAAGGCAGCCCACAAAGCAGTGAAGGTCTTACTTCTTTTTAGTAAATATATTCATTCCTCATTATCAGTGTGGATACCCCAGTTGACAGATGCTCAAGTCTCATGCACAATGGAGTAGTTTTTCCATAAAACCTACGCACAACCCGTGTGTTTAAAACCACCTCTGGTTCACTTCTGATCCCTAACGGCGTCTAAATGCTATGTATACAGTTGCTGGCCTGCATTGTTTAGGGAGTTATAGCAAGAGAAAAAGTCTGTACCTGTTCAGTGCGATTACTTTTGATTTGTGGTTGGTTGAATTGCCAGACGTAGAACCCAGGGCCGACTGTACACACCTTTGTGCACACAGCAGAGCACAGACAGGTGTCTGGAAAGCTGTGTCTCCCAACGGCATGGGGACACCTGCTGCCGTCCCACCCCTGGGTCTGATGGCGACAGCGTCTGTTCCGAAAAGCATCTGGCTTTGTGCTACCAGAAGGGGCAGCCAGTGAGTAGCCCAGCAGAAGTGAGCCCGCCAACTTTCAGGCCTGCTGGGTGGAGTCCCTGTCCAGGTTCCCCTCCACCTAGGGACCCGTAAAAGCCACTTGGTCATCTGTGTTGCAGAAGGTGGTGCCAGATAAAGCCAGGCCAGGTGGTGCACACCTGTAATCCCAGCACTGGAGGCTGAGGCAGGAGGATCATCGTGAGTCAGATTCCAGCCTGGACTATACAGCAAGACCCTGCCTCCAAAACTCAAACAAACAACAGAGAAAAAAGAAATAAAATAAATAAAGAACGTGGTACCAGATGGGCCTCACTCAGCAGACGCCTCTTTGCTCACGAAGGTCATGAAGAAAACAGGACACTGGCCACGCTTTGTCCAATCCAGGCCCATTTTCACCCCGAGGGCAGCCGGAAGGCTAACACACAGGTTAAAGGAATCCATTTCCAGTGCAGCCGGAAGCTGATGCCCAGCAACTACCCCAAAACTTCACGGAATTTGGTTTCTGTGGAAACGATCCCAAGCTGCAGGGAGTGAATCCCCCACTCTGCGGATCCAGGCCCCCAGAGGCGGGGTCGGACCCACCGCCGAGCCCGGCTGCTTCTCCCTCCTCACGCCACTGCAGTCAGCACCGTGGCTCCCAAGTCCCATATCTTCCACGCAGGAAAAACTCATGCAAGAAAGTGCTTGGTGCCACTCTGTCGGAGGCAAAATGGCAAATAATTAAGGCATTGAAACAAGATCACAGAACCTCAGGACTAGGAGCTGGGCACGACCCCAGGCCGGGAGAGCGGGTGCACTGTGGGCGGAGAGGGCGCTGCACGGTGGGGGCAGCTGCAGAGCAGCAGGGAGCACGCACACGGCCAGGGCGAACGCCCGCCCTGACACACAGCATGGCCCCCGTGCCCACCCGACCCGTCCTCGCACCTCTCAGAGGGTGCACCCTGCACCCGGCCACAAAGTCACAACCAGATGAAAAAGAGTAAAAAGTTGAGACAAAGACTCAAAGCAGCAGCGACAGAGGGGCAACTTCACAGGGTCACTTCTTCCTGAGGAGCCCGGAGCAGACACCAGCCCTGCGCACCAGGCTCAGCACCCGCTTCTGAACCTGCAGCGGGCATGAGTCAGCTTCATAAACCTCTGCAGACCTAGCTTTGCCCCCACAGGGTCCCCAGCACTTGGGCCCAGCCATCTGGACAGGACAACGGCTTCACAGACATACACCTGACCCGGAAATGAGACTCACGGAGCGTCACTTTTTAAAGTGCATTTGTGATCTTGTTGAGGAATTTAATTCGGAGGAAAAGACAGCAAGTAGGATGGATGGATGGATGTCATAAGATATTTTAAGTACATAAATACTAAATAGAGCGTGGGTGTATTAAACACAGACGGCAAGGGATGAGAGGGCCGAGATATTCCTAATATTCAGGAGGCACTAAATATACCCAACGCAGCCTGGTGGCAAATACTCATGAAATGCCAAGTACAGAAGAGGTACTCAATATTCACATGCATAAGGCTAAATATACAGCAGGAACCAAATATCCTGTCACAGTCCCATGACCCACGGGTAACACCTGTCCTGACTGTGGCCCAGGAGGCTCACAGAGGCGCCACAGGTGTGGCAAGGGAAGCACGGTCCCCACGTCCTCCAAGAGGACAAGTGTGTCTCCTCGGCCCAGGGCGCCTTCCATCTGCACCTCAGAATTCTGGCTGGACTCACATTTTAGCAGAGGGTGGTGCTGCACCAGAGAAGAGGGACATGGAAAGGCTGTGTACTCCTGGATGCAGAAGCTGTGGGTCTCCCCACCCCGCCACTTCCTGTCCTGCCTGCCCTCGCTGACCCCAGCCTGGCCCCTTGCTTCTTGCTCTATGTTTCCAATTGCACCGAGGTCATTTCCTGCATGGCGCCATCTCCATTCACAAGCACTTACACTACAGCTACACCTTAAATATGCCTCAAGTACCATCGCATGGCAAATGCTAAAGGACCTTTAGGGCACTTTACTGACTGGTCTTAATTGGGAACGATAATAAATGATCTTTGCCTTCTTCTAAGAAAGACAATGGAAGAGTAATAGCTACAAACAACTCAGGAAGTGTTGCCTGCGGTCACAGGTCCATGTGTACACTACCACCTCCATTCCCCAAAGTCACAGGGCCTCTAAGTAGCAGGGAAGGAACTAGAGGTCTGCTGGCCACCTAGCTGGGCCACCTACTTTAAGACAGCAAGAGTCTTCCACCAGCCCCAGAGCCCAGCTGCAAGTATCTTTCTAGCGTAGTATCTCAGGACCTGCACATACCATAGCTAATGGTTCAAGAGTCTCCCACTGACCTGAGAATCGAGGGGCGAAAACTACAAAGAGATCGGTGCATGGGCCTCGGAGGTGTGGGCGAATCTTTCTGGACTTTCTTCAACTTCATGTCTTTAAAAAGCAGTCCCACACACCAGAGCTAAGCAGAGGCCTGAACAAACAGGTAACTCCCTATCCTTCGCCTTCCAGAATATTTTGTAGTTTTGCAGATACCTTAATCATAAGAAAAATATTTGAGAGCCCTTCCCTGGGAGGAATCTCCTCAGGAATGCTGAGTCCACACTAGCTTGGGGCTGACACAGCTTAGGAGGTGCCGGGTGCACACCTGTCTCATTATTTCCTGTCGATTCGCTGCTAAATCCGCAGAGAACTGAGGTGACCTCTTATTCACCATCCACTGAGCTCAGGATGGTCAGTGAGTCTGTGTGAAAAGCAACACAAACGACGTCAGGGTAATTTCTCACCATCACACATGAGTGTGTCTTATGGATCCTTTAAACTAGAAGTTTGAATTAATTTCTGGGTGCAGAGATCTAAGAATAGCAGGATGTGAATGAGAAGTCCCCGGAACTCCGTTCCCTGTAGGACTCGTCCTAACCCTGTCTTCAGCTTTCAGGTGCCAATGGCAGCGGGAGGGTTTTCGGGTATCTTGACGTGGAAAGAGATGAGCTCATCCCAGGCCAGAGGTGACCCACAAGTAGGCTCGAGGGCTGCCCCTGGACCTCCCGGCTCCTTCTCACAGCAGTTCTCGTTCATCTCACATCGGAGGTGGCCGTGTTTACATTTCTTAAGTCCCAGCGTCCCCTGGCCACTCAACCTTTGAACCCAGCATGAACTGGGCCCAGACTCAAGCACACAGCCTTGGGCTTCACGGGGGCTCACACGAGGCTCCTGACGACTCTAAGCATGCAGAAGCAGCGGGTGTGACTGGGGCTTCTCCACTCTTCTTAGCTCATAGTAAATGGCAAGCATAGAGGGTGACTTTCTGCCCATGAAGCTGCAACAGCAGAAGCAGGGTGTGGAGGACACTGACTCGGGGGACTGGTTCACTGGGCCAGGCTCAGCCAGCACAGTGCAAGTTGAAAACAATTCTAGTCTCCCTTCTCCATGGATGCTTCTTCCAAGGGGCTCTTTGCCAGGCTCCCTCCAAGCCCAATTTGCAGTGGATCCTGCAGCTTTTTCCTCTTTTGTCTGAACTAAAAAGTCTACTGCACATCACCTAGGTGGGCCTGCGCAGAAACCCGGAGAGGGGCAAGAGGGGGGGCCTTTGTGCCTCCTTCCCACCTTGCCAGCGCTCTTGGTTAATCCAGGGACAGAGGAGAGGGGAGGGAAGTGGGTAACATAAGAATTGATTTTAGAATTATTTTTAATTGACACACAAGTATAGGGTACAATGTGATTATCTGCACAAATGCATGCAATGTGTAATGATCGAATCGGGCAATTAGCAAAATCTACCACCTCCAGTATTTATTTCTTTCTGCTAGGAACATTCAAAACCTTTCTTGTAGCCTTTCTGAAACACACAATAACTTATCACTAACTATGGTCACCCGACTGTGCTATAGAAAGTCAGGATTTATTCTCTCTGTATAAAAATATTTTAAGTTCTTTTGCATATCAAGGGCAAAGCCCCGAAGCTTGAGCCTATGGCTCTGCTCTAAGCTGTAACACTCCGAGGACAGAAGACGCCAGCTAAGAAATATTCCTCCACCACAGACAGGGAAAGTCCTTCTGGTTGTGGGAGGAGAGGAACCTGGGGGGACTGGGCCCCTACCACCCTGCACCCAGCATGCAGAAGTTGGGAAGTGGGAGGAGTTTCTGCTTCCTGTAGGAAACACTGGTCCCACGAGGCAGAAATGGCTGTCTGCGATGGCCCACTCTGTCACACCTGAGAAGGCTGGCAGGTGCCCAGCGGGGGCCCTGAAGAGACCTCAGAGGGAGGGGTCTGAGGGCCCATGCAGGAGCCAGGCGCCCAGCTGGACAACAGGCAGTGGAAACCTAAGGAGGAGGCTCAGTGGGGCTCACGGGGGGACAGCGAGACCAGACGAGCAGCAAGAGGCGACCCCTCCTTTCGTCTCTGGGTGCCTAGGGACCACCTGCACCAAGAGGCGTCCCCACTAGGGGTCATCTGGAGAGGCGGATCCGGAGGTCTGGAGATGGACTCTCAGAGCCCAAGCAGCTTGATCTAGATGGCGACTGAAATGCCACCAAGCAAGGCTCAAGAGAAACAGCATCATGAGATAGGACTGTGCTCACCGAACAGGGAACCCTGGCTTTGTGTGGGGTAGCAAAATGAGGCACACCTTAGGACCTCTGTACGCTTCCTCGAGAAATCCTGGGCCAGAAACACCCCTGCTGGGATCCCAATGCTTCCAAAGGGTCTCCACGCGACCTGAGTATTGTAAGGGTGTGTACCCGGGCGAATCCCAGAGGATGAGCCGCCAGCTCGAGTCACACGCAGGCCCCCCTGGCTGCTTCACACAGGGTCTCCCGTGGAAGCCGAGCATGGGCGGGCTGTCTGGGGCCCTCTGGCCTGCTATGACCAAACACTCTAAACCAGGTGACTTCTGGACAGCAGAGACCTCCTGCTTGCAGTTCTGCTGTGAACCAGGATGTCTTGAGAACCACGCACCAGCACCCAGGGCACCCAGGGAGGGCTTGCACCTTCACACTGTGTCCGAATATGGAAAAGGAGCAGAGACACTCGTTCAGGGCTCCTGGGTAACAGTGATGATCCCAGTCACAAAGGGTGAATCCCATTCACAAAGATCCCGCTGGTCTTGTCACCTCCCAAGGAGTCTCAATGTTAAGAGTTTGGGGGGCCACAAACTTTCAGATCTCAGCACTATCTTTTTTTTTTTTTTTTTTTTTTTTAAGATGCAGTCTCACTGTGTAGTCCAGGCTGGCCTTGAACTCACAGCAATTCTCCTGCTTCACCCTCCTGAGTACTGGAATTATTGGTGTACCAGTAACGCCCGGCTCACAACGCCATCATGACTACCATTTCCCTGAGTGGTAAACAGACTCAGCAAGACGACTACAAGCCCAAGATGCCCAAGCAGAGAGCTAACACGAAAGGAAAACCACCCTTTAGGATGCCCTGTGCCTCTCCGGCACGGGGCCAGCTGGGCCGCAGTCCGAGTGCACTTGGTGTACTCTGTAAAAGAGGAAAGGACTGCTCAGAAAGGCCTAGAAATGTGACTTGCTGAGCAAGTCCAGAATAAGGGTGAGACACTTACTGCAGGTGCGAAATTTAAGGGGTTGCCAAAACTCGGTAGGACAGATGTCCTAATGCAACATTTTAAAGTAATAAAGATAATTTTTTTAAAAAAAATCCACGACGTACAAAATATGACAATGAGAATAAAGAAGTCAGACTCCTATTCCTGATCTTTCCCCCTTGCTTCACGCTCTAACACGGCTGAGCACGGTTCTGGGGCTGACCCCGGAACCCCGCCTAGCACACCCTTTCGCCGCCCCGGCCCCCAAGTGCAGGACAGCTGATGGCACCGGGGCACGGTCTCCAGGTATCTTCGTCTCCTGTCTCCGCAATTTTACAACCTCAAGGGGCTCCCAGGATGACCACGGCTCCATCCTCCCCTGGAGGCGGGGTGCTGATGGTCAGGAGGGAAACCCACAGGCTGCCCCCCACCCGGGGAGCAGCGGACTTGAAGACAGTCCGGGCAGGTGTGGATTGCGCGGCTGCCTGTCACCCCCTTGGATCTGCTGGTCCAAAATCAACTGTTCGTAGTGACACGACTCCAGCTGGCCACCGGTACCTACCCAGTCCGATTCAGAGGGCGGCGCTCCTTTCCCTTGCATTTCCAAAGCCCAGCGCAAGCTCCTCAGAGCAACTCCTCAAGCTCCCAGCACAGCGTGAACCGCGCCTGGAAGCCCTGCCTGCCGGGAAGCGTCGGCTCCACCAGTATTTGTGGATTAAAATGTTGGTGATGTCTCAGCTCACACCCAGCATCCCTCACGGCGCCTTGGAATCAAAGCCCGAAGCCTGTTAAATAAACCATTCCCTGAAGCTCATGGAAGGGCGTGAATGGTGCAGCCAGTCTTCTCCGCACGCGCAGCTCCCTCACCGACCGTTTCGCCGCGGCTGCTCGGCCCGAACCTCCCCGTCTGCTCTGCGCCTCGACCGCTGGGCTTAGCCTCGCGACGCAAAGTTAAGTCCAGCAAAGTGCGCGGAGGGAAACTTCAGACGCTCGCGGAGCGCGTCCGGCTCCCCTCGGCCCACGGGCCGCGCGGGACCAGACGGGGCAGCCACGCGGGTGACGCGGCTCCCGGGTCCCCGGCTGCGTGAGCTCTGCCCTCGCCACCCGCGTCCCAGCCCCGCACCAAGACGCCGCCCCCGCCCGGGTTGCCCCGCGCCGCCCGCCTTCGCCTCACGCGCACCCGGCGCCCCCCGATTCCAGCCCCCCGTCCCCGGTACCTGGCACCCGAGCGCCGCCGGCTCGGCGGGACGCGCGTGGACCGGCCCCGTCCGCGGGGGCGCGCGTGACCCCAGCTGCAGCCGCCAGGCCGAGGGCGGGACGCACGCAGCAGGTGGTCGCGGGGCTCGCGGACCCGCGGGATCGGCCGCCCGGGCGCGGGGCGCGGGGCGCGGGGCGCAGGCTCGACCCTCTGGCGGCCGCCGGCCCTGCGCGCTCCTCTCCCCGCCGGGCGCCGGCTCCGCTCGGCTGCGCTCGGCTCGGCGGGGGCGGACCGCGCGCGGCTCCGCTCGCTGCGCTCCGCTCGGCCCCGCGCGCGCCTCCCCCGCCGCGGCCGCGCCCGCCGCCGCCCCCGCCGCCCGGGGCCCGGGACCTTGCGGGGACGCCGCCCGCGGGGACGGCACGGGGGCGCGCGGGGGGACCCCTGCCCGGCTCGCGGCCCCGCCTCGGCCCGCCCGCGCGGGGGCGCTGTCGGGCCCCGGGCCCGCCGCCCTCCCTGGGCCGGGCTGGGGACCCCCGGGCTCTGAACCCGCGGCGGGGCGGCAGGGGAGAGCGGGCGCGCGCGGGTTGGGGTCCCCAGTGCGTCCCGGGGAGCGGGGTCCGCGGCCCCGGGGAGGGAGAGGGCTCCGTGGGAGGAAAACGTACATTTGGATAAAAGTAAAAGTTTCAGTTGCGGCGCTTTCTGTAACCTCGCGGGTCCGGAGCGTGGGGGGCTCCTTAGCGAAGCCGCCGCCGCCGTCCCCAGGGGAATCGCTGTGGCAACCCCGGCGGGCGCGAGCAGAGAGGCTGCTCCCCTCGGCGGCCGCGCCGCTCCTGCGGTTCCCCCGGGGACTGACCGGGCCTGACAACGCGCCGACCTTGCGTGGTCGCTCAGCGGATCGACTCCTGACACCCACCCCAGCTTCGGCTCCGATGGCCCACAGCCACTTCTCCCACGCCCACCCGCCACCGGCAGCCGCGCCCCCTGCCCGGCAAGGAGAGGACCGGGGCCACGAGAACGCCAGCGTGGGTGCCACTCGGGTGTCACCCGGAGTCTCAGTGGGCGGCGATGCCCGCGCTGCCGCGTGGGGGACCGCGCGGATACCGTGGCCCACACCGGTACGGGGGGTCCGAAGGCCTGCGACGCGGAGCGGACACGGAGGACCCCAGAGGCCCAAGCGGCACCGTTATTCGAGGCCGGGCAGGTGCGGAACGCGGGAAGGGGCTGGAAATTGGGACCAGAATCCCAAATAGAAGAACCAGAGGCCCAGAAGGAGGCTGAAGACAGATCTCATCTACTGGGGCATAGAAAAGGAAGCCTTTTAAATTTTTGGTGTAATCCCTTTGGCACAAACTTGTCACTTAGAAACCCTTTTGGATGGTTAAAGGAATTAAAAGCCCTATGGTGGGCACGCAGGTAAATTGTGACTCCATCTCATTGCTCCCGGACTAAACATCTGCGTGGACGGTGGGCAGGTGCCTCGTGGCAGACAATGGGTTGGTGAGGCGCGTGTGTTTGTTTTTTTCAAGATCCTCAAACTCAATCGAGCAACTACAGGCAACTCTGCACCCTCCAACCTTGAGCGTCTGCTTTTTGCTATTCAAAATCACATTTATTTTGTGTCGCGGTAACACTAAATATTTATTGACGCCATAAATTGCATTGCTACCTAAGCGTTTTGTTTGCAGACTGTCGGCAGCCTCTGGCTTTTTTGTGTGTGTGTATGCTGCGAGTGGCCTTTGAAGTGCCTGGGGGTTTTGTGAGCACGAAAAACAGAGGTTTTTGGTGATTAGCTAAAGCTGAGAACACGGTGTCAATCCCCAAAATAGAAAGTGGTGGGGAACTCTGTGCATAGGTTAGGGAAATGGAAAATTATCTGGGTGCTGGTATAGCGAAGCACCTTCATGCTTTAAAAAAAAAGAAAAAAGAAAAAAGAAAGAAAGAGAAAGAAAAGGAAAGGAAGAAGATCTCTTCCCCACCCTGTGAGTTTCACCTTCCTGCACGGAATTCGGGTTCCCAGGCGCTGCTAACCCACAGTCAGGAAAGCTCTCCCCGTCTTTAGTGCCTCTTGGGCCAAACCTGGAAGTCAGCTGAGAAAAACCTAAAACGTTCAAGCAAGGCTTTGCCAAAACAGACCCCACATAGAGTCTCTCGCAGCCTACACAGACGGTCATAAAATTTAAGAGTATCGGGTTGGCTGTTCTCTGGAAGCTCAAGAAAACCACTCGTCGCTGTCCCCAAAATCCCCTTCCAGGGAAGGAGAACCTCGCTGACGAGCCAACAGGGGAAGACTGTGCCACTTGTGAATGTACTGCACCTCCTCTGGGAATGCATTTTTTTTTAATCGAAAGCCAGGCACTATTCTAAGCCATTTACAAATAACCACTCGCTCATTTAAAGCATTCACTTCCCAGAAGAACCCTTGAGCTAAAATCTGCCCGTACCCCTTTACAGCCGAGGCACTGCTGTCATCCTCTCGGGGTAGAGGAGGAAGCTCAGCCGCGCCAGGCCAGCACTGCGCCCGCGGGCACACAGGCAGCCAGTGTCGGAGCCCAAGCCCGACCCCACCACCTGCACTCGGCCTTTGGCCAAACAGAATCTAATCCCGGAGACCGAAAATAACATTTTAGTTTAGAATAGACTAGGAAGAGGCATCCTCTGGGGTATCAGAAAGCAAGATATCGAAGCTGCTCATATTTACGTTTTAAAATATTTATGTTTCCTTTTCTGTCAGTTATTCCCTCCAGCAGCAGCAGCAGCAGCCCTGACAAGATTTAGCCAGAAACCAGTCCCCACCCTCCTGAACCCTCATTTAGTCCCCCCAGAGGCTCATCAGGAAAGGGCAAGGTGGGTTAGACAGAAGACGACAGGCTTCCTGATGGCAGCTGGTGGTGTGGACACTTCTCAGGACAGAGCTGGTTCCTGGATTCTGCTTTTGCGTCTTTATGAGACCCTCGATCTGCTTGTCTTCACTTGGGTTCAGAGGATCGGACCCAAGGGCCGGCCAGGAACAGCTAGGAAACAAAGTCATCCTTCTAGTGTCTGTGGGTGGGTTATCCCCACGACGTAAGCCTTGGTGGCACGATCCAACTGATCTACCAGAGGCCACACAGCCCCTACCCCTGAGGGGCTCCCATGGGCTGAGGTCCAGCAGTCCCCAGACGTCAGCCTCCAGCCATCCCCGGCTCTGTGAGATGGACAGGTCATTTCCCCCTGGTTTGCTGCAGTGAGGTACTCTGTTCCCTCACCTGTTCCCTGCCCGTCTCCTGGGGCCCCTTTCAGCCCCACCCTCACGCACAGGACTCCAGCGACACTCACCTTCTCCTGGTTTCTGTGAGCACCCGACTGCCTTTCCTGCCTTGCGGTCTTTCCTTGAGCCACCTCCAATCCTGGAGGGTCTCACTTCCTTATTTAAACTAAGACCTGTCCCAGGCTTTTAAATAATTCTCTCCCAACCTTCAAGTCTTACCTTCAACATCACTTCCTTTGTTCCCTGACCTGCATTTCGCTCTTGCCCCTCCTCTTTTCTGGAGAGCACCTGTTACACTACCAAGTGGTTTCCTTTGGTCTCACCCTGGCTTCCAGCACAGCGACCATCTCCAGGAGCGTAGAGTCTGACTGTTGAGCACCTCACCGTGTCTCTGGCAGGCAGCTCGGCGCTGGGGTACAGCAACTGCTTGACAAATAGGCGTTAGTCAGTGACCCTCCTCACCATGACCGTGCACCATCCCGAACTCCCTCCAGGGGTGAAGCTGCAGCCAGTGCCCACCCTCTTCCCCAAACTCTTCTCACCCTGGCTGCTCTTACTAATTCCCCAGTTCTGCTCTGCCTGCGCTCACCCCAAGGCCTCCCTCTCCAGCCTCCACACTTCTGAGCCTGGGCCCCATGGTTGTCACCCAACTGCTGTCTTCCTGTCCCTCCAGTCCCCCTAGCCCTTGGGTCTCTGCCACGCCTCTGGGGGAAACCCCAACCCCATGTCAGGCACTGCTTCCCACAGCCAGGCCCTCCTGTGCCGCAGAGGAGATGCGGAGCCGCGCAGACTTTGCAGCCACGAACAGGCCGCGTCTGTGACCCGACTGGGCCTTGATACCTTTAACTGCTCTCTAAAATGAGCAGCACATAAAATAAAAAAGGAGGAGAGGTCCACGATTCCAACTCCAGGGAGTCATTACTATTGCCATTTTTTTTTTCTGTCCAGTTTTGCCCCCTTTTATAAAAAAGTCCTTTGAGCTGACCTGCATTCAAATGTCTTCTAGATAGCTGAGATTAAGGTAAATGTACATTTTGTATCCTTTCACCTACATACATTGTAACAGAAGCATTTTTCCAGTTAATAGTGAAGTCTTCATAAAGTACCTTTTAACTTATATTCCATTATGTGGTTATATAATGTTTTATAAATTCTCTACTGCTTTCTTTCTTTCTTTCTTTCTTTTGGTTTGGGGGTCAAGCTCATGCCCTCACACTTGCCAGGCGGGCGCTTATACCGCTGAGCTAAATATGATACAACATTCTTTGACAAATACCCATGTACATAAATTTGTCGGCGTGTGGTTTCTACCTGTATTTATTTCCTTAGGAGAGACCCAGAGGGGGATCCCTGTGTCGGCAGGGTGAGAGGGCCTCGGGCTCTGGCTGAGACACAGGCTGGGCAGCGTCCGAAGCCCCAGTGCACACGGGGACAACCTCTCAGGGGCCCTGGGCAGCTCTTTGGTCACTCCTGGCAGCAACCAGCCCTAACTGCTCTCCTGCACTGTATGTTCCCAGTTCTGACCAGACTCTCCAGACAGATGGTTTTGCTTCCTTCTTCAGAGAAAATTAAAGTTATCAGTTCTAGAAATCAGTTCATTAATCAACTGACCTCTGAACAGGGAGCGTTGTCTGGATCACTGGGTTGGCACCATGGCATCCCAAGGTTTCCTTTAAAGGAGGATGGAAACAGATGGGGTCTGAGACCTTGCAGCAGGGGAAGGACTCAGCTCAGTACTGATGGTTTGGAGGTTAGAGGAGGGAGCCACAAGCCAAGGGAAAGTGGTCTTCTCCATCAGTGCAAAAGGTCTAGAAAACAGTTTCTCCCTTTGAGACTCAGAAGGAATAAAGTCCTTCCAATACCTTGAGTTTAGCCTAATAAGATCCATTTCAGGCTTCTGACCTCCAACACTAAAATTATTGAGCTTTTTTAAGCCCCTGAGTATGGGTCAATTTATTACAGCAATGTTTCAGATCTCCCTGGTCTTTCCGGACACTCCATTTCCCCCTGCCTTCCTCGCTGGCAGTCTATAGCAGAGACTTGTTAGACACACTGTGGCTGAATGCTGGCCAGACAAGCCTCATATTTTACACGGAAATTGTACTTCGAACTGCTCGAATGGGATTCAGACTCCCAGCTAAGAGGCACTGTTTTCTGTTGTCATTCTACAAATGCTAAACACTGACAATCTGAGGTTTGGGGGCCTTGGACAGCCATTTAAATACCTTTCAAAAGTGTCCATCAGAATATTTTCTCCAGCTTGGGCTACAACGCGAGCACAAGACTGACCTGAGCTACATAGTGTGACCCTGCCTCAAAAAGCTAGGGCCAGGAGTTTGGCTCAGTAGCTCAAGCACCTGTCTGGCAGGCTCGAGGTTGTGAGTTCAATCCCTGGTGCTGCAAAAAAAAAAATTAAATAAATAAAAATAAAAATTTTCTCATCACTTAAAACCCTTTTCAGTTTTAATCTGCTCAAACCTTATAGAATTTATTACTAAGTCTTCCCTTTAAAAGTGTTCTTTTTGTGAGGTGAGCTAAAAATCATGGTTTTATTAGTTTTAAACATTAATAATGTTGTTTGCTGTAAAACTCTGCACTTCCATGCCTAACCCTTAATTATTTCTGGTAATATTTGTCACTTGCTTGTCCAAAGGCAATGCAAGCTTCCTGGACTGTGGATTATTTTGGAACAATACCCATAACAATGCCCATTTTGTGTTTATATGGAATAATAGTTTAAATAAGAGAACTCTAATTATGGTTATCAAGAAAAAGTCTAAGCCACTACTTTTCTTTTGGGCAGAGAGATAAAACAAGCATGTATCTGATTTATGTGCTGGCCCACATAGCTCCTTTTTGCAAATGTGGTTTTAAACCAGCTAATCTTTTAAAAGTCTTTACACTGACTAATTTAGAAGCAAGGAGAACAAATGTGGGAGTATAAATGTAAGACTCTGAATAAGAGTGATAATCTCTGCCAATGAACACACTGCTGTGTTTCTGGGTACCCAATGCAGTTCACGATTTTCATTTAGATGGAGCTTCCTGGAGCTTGTCTTGCCTTCCCAGCACGATGTGCTACGTGACTGGAATTCAGATTTGGGAGGTTAGATCTGCCAAGGATCTTAGAGAACAGACTCTTCGGTCTCTCTCGCTCTTTTTTTTTTTTTTTTTTTTTTTTTTTTTGGAGGATGAAGAGAGTAGCTGCCCCCAGGTTGCCACGTCAAACCTGCACCCCCAGAAGGGTGTGCAGGACCCCTTACCAACTTCCTTGTTGACAGCTCATTTCTGGGTTCAATTCTTCAGCCTGCCAGCTGTCTGGTAGTCTGACAGACAACTGTCTTCTTAGTAGGACAAATTAGCAGCTTTCTTACTTATCGGATAGGGAAGCAGTGTCTCATTCATCTGATTGATTATACATGAAAAAGGAAAAGTTTTGTTTTGTTTTGTTTTGTTTGTCTTTTTGAGACAGGGTCTCACTATGCAGTCCAGGGTGGCCTTGAGCTCACTTTGTAGCCCAGGCTGGTCTCGAACTTGCAACAATCCTCCTGCCTCAGCCTCCCGAGTGCTAGGATTACAGGCGTGTGCCACTATGCCCAGCTGAAAAGGAAAAGTTTTCAAATCACAAAGATTTTATAATCATCAGTCCTTGGGCAGCTCCTTACTCATTGCTTAGTTGTAAACAAAAAGCATGTTCAGAAAGCAGTTATTTGATATTCAACATACACATTTTTTTCCTAAAAACTGCTTGAGTAGCTCTTTCTCATCTCTGTCTGTGAAATGCTGTGACAGTGAGGTAAAAGAACGAAGTGAAAGTTTCTATAGCAAATGGTAACACTAAAAATAGTGTTTGGAGTGAAAGTGGGATGTGGAATAATTTTTTTCATTGTTTCCATGGAAAAATGGGAGAGAGAATGATGTCTCCACAGTCTGACTGCCAAGAGGCCTCAGGCAGACCCAGAGACTGGCTGAGAAGAAATGGGAGTCTCTACCATCCTACCCACTGGCATGGTGACCCTCAGCAACTGCAATGCATTCCGCCCCCTCTTTACTGTCCCCTCCCGTCCCAATGTCCGGGAGCTGTGCTTTGCTTCATGCATACACGAAAGTCTTCACTGACTATTTTTGTCTCTAACTGTGGATGGCCTCATCAGC
Source organism: Dasyprocta punctata (assembly GCA_004363535.1). Lineage (NCBI taxonomy): Eukaryota > Metazoa > Chordata > Mammalia > Rodentia > Dasyproctidae > Dasyprocta > Dasyprocta punctata. The sequence goes on from RJWM01033966.1 coordinate 15,101, forward strand.
GGTGAGTGTGAAGCACTGCACAGGAGCAGGGACCCTCTGGGAAGCTGAGATGCAGACACAGCTTGTTTTGGGTGCACTTAGAGCCTTCTTGTAGCTGAAACACCTACACAGCAGATGCCCTCCACCTGCCTTTGGGAACCAAAGCCCTCTTCCTTGTGTACCCCTTAGCGTTCATTCAAATATACTATTATTAAACTTCAGCTAGAAAATGAACATGCTTGTAGACCAATCTTTTCAAAAGGGTAAACTACAAGCTAGATTACAAGACTTGACGCTTTCCATTTAACAAGCATACATGTAACTTTCCAAAATCCTGAAGAACAAGGCCGAGAAAATGCATGACCGTTGGTGAAATGCACAGGGCGGGGCCCTGGGGGAGGAGCTGCTGGGGCGCAGGTCTTTCTGGCAGTCTCCTTCCAGCAGCCAGCCCAGGCTGCTTCCGTGAACCCCTGTGTGGAAGTCTTTGGCGGCAGACACGTGTTCTTGCCGAATTCTCGCAATACACCGTAGCCATAAATATTTTCCCCATTTCTGGAATCGGGAAACTCAGAGGGAACTTGCCAAAGTTGGAGTAACTAGTCAATGAAAAAGCCAGAATTGAGACCCAAGAGGGCTAACCCAAAACACTTAGGAATTGCCCCCCTGCCCCCTGTTGTGGAGAATTTAAATTCCAATAACTCGGGTAGGATAATTTGCTGTTTCTGAACTCAAATGTTTGGCAAAGACTTGAAGGCATTTCTTTTCAGCCTATGGGGCATAACAACGAAGCCACTGAGCTGTGTGAGCTGCATGTGGCAAGGTGGACTCAGGCTTTTCTGGGGCTGCCTGAAGTTTAAGGGGGCCACCCTCTTTCCTGCTGTGGCCTGATAACAGAGCAAGCCCAAGTGCGCCTGCGTGCTCTCTGCACAGACAGACTCTGGCTGGAGAGGCCTGTAGTTAGAGTCGTGAGGCAGACTCTGGGAAGATGGCTCCGCTCTCCAGTCTTTAGCGGAGCTGTGATGCGCAGGTAGCGCACCCCTGTATTCAGCGAGCTAAAAAACAATCGAAACTGTGAATTTTACATCGACGAGGGTTTCAAAATGAAAGAGAATTTTTAAACTTTATTCTAAATTTCGGCCCTTGAGAAAATGGTATAGGAAGGGCTGAACAACTGGAAAATTGGAGGAAAAAAAAAGATATAAAATCTTGATGTTCTCAGTAGCACAGGATTGTGATCTCTGGGAAAAGAGAAGTAAAGAAATTGAGTCCTTAGATCACCTTGGCTTCCTGCCTGAAGGTGATTTCTGAACTGCGTGGGCAGAAGGAAGGAATCTGGAGTCTGCAGTCTTGCTGAGCTAAGGAAAGGGAGCTCAGAATTCAGGGATGCTGAGGGAGCTAGAACTTGCAGGGCAGAACTCCAGAAAGGAGCCAGCCTTGGGGGAAAAGAGTTCCAGAGAGCGTCCTTGGGGATCACACGGCTCCTCAGTGGAGACCCTAGAAGGGTCACACCTTAGTAATGATACTGGACTTTCTGGATTAACATTCTCTTGATCTATCCCAGCAAGTGTTATGGGTTGAATTTGCCCCCCATCCCATTCACATCCTGAAGTCCTAATTCCCAGAACCGCAGAATGGGACCTTGTTTGGAAGAGTCATTGTACGTGTAATTAGTTAAGATGAGGTCACACTAGACTAGAATGGGCCCCTAACCCCACGTATTGGCATCCTTATAAAAAGGGGAAATTTGCTGGGTGTGGTGGTCTATACGTATAATCTCAGGACTCTGTTTGGTCCATTTCTATAATTCCAGAATCACAAGTTTGAATCCATCCTGTATAACTTGCTGACTAGTGAGACCTTGGTTCCAAAATAAAAAATATAAAAAGGGCTGGGATACAGCTCAGTGTAAAGGCCCTGGATGCAGTCCTTGATACTACAAAAAAGGAGCGGGGAGGGAATTTGGTCACACACACACACCTACACACTCATTTATGGTTTACATTTAAAATAAAAGTTCCCCCAAAGCCTCATGTGTTTGGAAGGTGACTGGGTCATGGGGGTGTTACACTCATCAGTGGATTCATCCATGAATGAGTTCATAATTGAATATGCTGCTGGAGGTGCGGCCTGGCTGGAGGTGAGTCACTGGTGGAGTGGCCTGGAAGGGAGAGTTCTTGTCTCAGGCTGCTCCTCTTCCTCTCTGCTTCCTGGTTACTTTGGGAGGACAGCCTTTCCCTCCATCATGCCCCTCTGCCACCCTGTTCCTGGTTTTGGTTGGAGCCAGCTGGCCATGGGCTGAAAACATGAGTCAAAATAAACCTCTCCTCCTTCAAGCCATGTGTGTCAGGTATTGTGCCCCAGTGATGGGAAAGTGACTGAGATGCAGGGAGGCAGCCATGGGAGCAGGAAGGCAGAGGTCTGGGTGGTGTGTCTGCAAGCCAAGGGATGCTAGAGATGGCCAGTAAACCTCGCAAGGCGAATCCAGAGTCACAGAACATCTTCTCCCTCATGACCCTGCTGACACCTTCATGTGGACTTCCAGCCTCCAGAACTGTGACACCTTTCTGTTGCTCTACCACTCAGCTTGTGAGACTTCATGGCAGCCCTAGCAAACTAACACATACACCCTAAAAGCATGGGAAGTGGGAAATGCAGTAGACGGCATGTCCTGAAAGTGCATGGGCTGTGCCCTGGCTGGGTCAGTTTGCAACTGCATCGCATCAGCCACAATCTAAATGTTGAAAAGCTGAATGTCTACTTCATGAATCTGCATTCAATGAAAACTATGAGTGACTGAGTCTCTCTGTGGATGAGACCCTGATGAGAGACAGGCAGAGATGCTGGGCGTTTTCATGGAGTTCACTGAAGATCATGCTCATAGACTTCACATGTGAAGACCAGGACCTTTCCATTGGGAACAGTGCTTTAACCAGCTTACCTAGTGGTTAACCTGGTGACCTGGGAACCTAGGTGATCAACAGGCAGACCCCAAACAAGCCTTCACCCAAAGGGCTCAAAAAGGCAGGAAAGACCTGGGTGCGCTCCCATAGCAGTGTCTTCCCGTCAACTACTGGCCAGAGAACCACAGATAGCATTAAAAACAAAATTGGACTTTCCTTTCTTGGCCCATTCAGGAAAAGGTCGTTTGTGATCAGCTCATTTTTAAAGGTTTTACAAAGTGTAAATTCTGCACTCTAATGTTGGTGTGTGATCTTTTCTATTTCCATTTTTACATAAAATGACATCATTCATATGTGACAGTTATGTGAAAAGAATCTATATCTCTCAGCCCATCCCATCCCTAAGTTCAAAATTTTAATATCTAATGAGTTGTTTTGAGTTTTTTGCTTCAATCACAGGACTGCTCTTTTGCAATCTCCACATTTATCTAGTAGAAGATAATAGCTTTACAAGAAAGAAAAGTAATAAGAAGGAAAAAGTCTGGAAAGCAAAATGGATTTGCTCTTCATTCTGTAAAGGACCAACTGACTCCCAAAGCATGCAGAACAGCTACCCTAACACTGCCATTCCTTCCCAAAGTGAGGCTAAAAAACACGTAGATTACCAACAACACCAGGCCCCTTGAAAGCATGAATGAAACCACTACTGAGCCCTGTAGTGCTGAAGCAACAGGCAGCATGAGAATCCTATAACGAAACCCATTCCTCTGGTAACTATCAGTGCTGCAATGAGACAAGACAGGGAGAAATTGTGTGGTCTTCTTCCTCTAATTTTTTTTTTACACTTAAGGTTGTCACATAAGCTCTGGGATTATGAGACAAATATATGAACATCTTTAAAGGCTCTCCCCCAAAGAAAAGTAGAGGAACTGCTCCCTCAGCACACGGATGATACAGTGTCACAGAGATGCATTTACAACATGTTGTGTACCAACATGTCCCGTCCCGGACCAAGCCTGCTGGATTGTCTCATTTCACTCTTCACTCATCCTCACTGACACTGAAGAGTCAAAGTCTAACAGAGATGACCAGGATGCAAATTTAAGTCCTACTGGTTTCAAAGTCAGCACTTTCAACCACCATACTCTACAAAACCTAGTTTAGATCAAAAGTGGTTTTCCTATTATAACAAACTCATTTTCTGTTAATTTCTTCATATAGATGTATGAGTTATAAGTCTATGTGAGTCTATAGCAAAGAGTTTCCTATAGGTGAACAGAAATTCTATTACAGAGAATCAAAAACCTATAGCAGAATATAAATCTGTACTTATCAGTATTCTTAAAATATACTTATAGTGTAACCTAAAAGTATACTTATAAACCTATACTTATGGTAGAACAATGTCCATAAATAGAAAAGGAGAATTTACAATATTTTCCTTCATCAGAAATAAGGTTATTTCTTAACCCAGCAGAAAGAAAATTAATATGTCTATCATACAAAAAATAACACGTCCTTTTAAATGTTTTCCTTTTTCAAAACAAAGATCAATCCTGTTTAAAGGAAGGTAAAAACAATCAAGACCCTCTATAACAACATTTACATTGTCCAGCGTCCACTAGAAGATTTGTCACGCCAAGAAAACTGTGATCTATACTCAGCAGAAAAATCAATCAATAGAAAAAGATGAAGAATTTATACATTTACAGACAAGTAAAGCAACTATTATAACTATTTGCATGCATTTAAAGAAAAACGTGAACATAATGAAGGGAAGAAAGGAAGCATGATCTATCTCTATGTGTGTATCTATGTTGTACGCACCTATGCACGCATGTATGCATATGTTGGTATTGAATCTATCATCTTCCTATTTTCTTTCTATTTGTCCCATGTGTTCATTTGTTGAGAGAGAGACAGAGACAGAGAGATAGAGTGAGAAATTTTCAAAGTGAAAAATACAGTACCTAAAAGTAAGAAATTCACTGGATAGGCTTAACAGATTAAGTAATGTGGAAGGGAAAAAAATGAATGAATTTGAAGAATTTATCCAAAATAAAGCACAGAGAAATTAGACTTTAAAAAATTAAACACAGCCTTAGGGAGATACATATCAAATGTTCTCATATGCATTTCAATGGAG